>CAUYQU010043243.1:0-76484 GCA_963574635.1 Cheracebus regulus | reverse complement strand
TCACTTATATTCTTCTCTAAGTTGTCCATTCTTGTTAGCATTTCGTTAAATCTTCTTTCAAGGTTCTTAGTTTCTTTGCATTGGGTTAGAACATGTTCTTTTAGCTCACAGAAGTTTCTTATTATCCACCTTCTGAAGCCTCATTCTGTGAGTTCATCACACTCATCCTCTGTCAAGCCTTGTTCTCTTGCTGATGAGGAGGTGCGATCCCCTGTAGGAGGACAGGCATTCTGATTTCGGATGTTCTCAGCCTTTTTGCACTGGTTTCTTCCCATTTTTGTAGATTTATCCACCTGTCGTCTTTGTAATTGCCAACTTTCAGATTGGTCTCTGAGTGGACGTCTGGCTTGTTGGTTATGGTTATGAAGTTTTTTCTGTTTCTTAGTTTTCCTTTGGCAGACGCCCCTTCCCCACAGAGCTGGGCCTTCCCAGGTTCAGCTGTGCTTGCTCTCAGTCCTCAGTGCTTCCAATTGCTCTTCTCCTTGTGGGGATGGGACCAGCAGAACCTGACTAAAAGGGCACCCAGTCCCGTATATCCGCACCTAGAAGCACCGCACCGGCCAAAAGAGTCGCGCTGGCCACCCAGGTGGCTCCTTCGCCGGGAATCTCCCAGTCTGTGGCCATCAAAAATTCATCTGCAATTGTGGCATCCACTCACTCTCTGTGCTTTCGCTGGGAGCTCCAATCCTGAACTGCTGCTACGTGGCCATCTTGGATCTCTCTCCGCCCGGTGATGAAGTTTTTTCTGTTTCTTAGTTTTCCTTTGGCGGATGCCCATTTCCCACAGAGCTGGACCTTCCCAGGTTCACTGTGCTTGCTGTGAAACTCTCAGTCCTCAGCGCTTCCAATTGCTGTTTTCCTTGTGAGGATGGGACCAGCCGAGCCCGTCTGTCCCATGTACACTGAGAAGTGCCGCACTGGGGCACCGGCAAAACAGCTGCACCGGCCAAAAGAGTCACGCTGGTGACCTGTGTGGCTCCTCTGCCGGGAATCTCCCGGTCTGTGGGCAACAATAATTCGTCGGAAAGTGTGGTGTCCACTCGTGCTCTGTGCTTTCACTGGGAACTACATTCCTGAGCTGTTGCTAATCGGCCATCTTGGATCTCTCGCCTTTTCAATTAAGTTTAAGGGCTTTTTGAAAACACAACTTGAAACTCTAGTTTTCTAGATCTCTTATATTATACAGCTTTTCATATAACTGAGCTGTATTAAAAGCTTGTTTATTCACTTCACAGAGATCTATGTGAGAGTCACTTTAGAAAACTCCTAACCAGCATCAAACATGTCTAATTTTTGTACCTCAATTTAAAAATCATGTTATAAATGACTATCCCATTCCTATGGCCTAAGAAAGACAAGTATTTAAAGGGCTCTTGAAATATTCCTTTGTAACTTCTGAATTTAAAGGAGAAAAAAAGTATCTAAAAACCCCAAGGTTATATAAAGAGTAAATGCTAAGAATTTCATATCTTCTTTGCACTTGTATTCTGCTAATTTCTAAAAATTAAAATAATAAAATGAGCCCAGTCTTGTGTGCTTCCTAAAATGTTTAGAACCTGCTATTAGTTTTGAATATTTTTCATCCAGTCCCCAACTCTTATCTCTAGATGTCTGGTACATTTTTTTTTTTGCTTGCTTGTTTAGTGATATTCTGCATTCATGAATATAATGTTCCCTTAGCACTTTAGTTACTCTTTCCTTTTCACATCCTATATCACCCTCATTATTATTTGTTCAATGTCAAGGCAGACATTGATAGATTTTGTAGTCCATGAAGGTAGAACCATGCTGCATACATGCTCAAGGAAAGGATGAAGGAATGGGTGATGAACTAATGAAGCAATGAATAAATGCTGATATAACCAAGTTCCTGTGTTTGGTACCTACCAAAACACAACAGCTTTATTCTGTTTTATCATCACAAATGTCCACCTCTAGACATACACTGACTCTAAACCCTCTTGAATGGACTCTTATACAAAATTAGGTACTGGTCTCTCTTCACATTTCACATACCCACATTCCCACACATGCGTGTCACAAAAATATGGTGATCAAAGATTGGCAGGAAGACACACCTCCCAATATGCCAGTAGTTCGGGACACTTTACTGAGTGCCTGCAAATAACCCAAGAGGCAATGGTCAACAATATCATAAGTGTTGTGGTGAGACAAGTACAAGGTACAATGAGAAAACCCAGAGGGCAGCCTGAGATTATGGGGAAGCTGCCTGCATGGAGGAGGTGTTGCTGCTGTACTGATCCCCCCTCCCTACAGTGACCTGGCCACAGAGTATGCTAGGCAGCATTGTTCCATTGCTATCATTTCACAATGCACAGGGGACATTGCATTAAATAAATTTTTCTTGATTGATTTTACCTGGGACAGTGACTATCTTGTTGTATAAGCTACGCAGAGAAAGGAGCTTAACTGCCTTAATGTTTAGCATAGAGGGTCCATCCCAGCAGCACACACAAATCCTGAAATGCTATTTGAAGAAGACATTGAGACTAATAACATTTTTATTTTTATATGGACTCTTGTTATCTCTGCAGACAGTTTGCAGCCTCTCTCGCCTCTTTCTTTGCTTTTAGGCAGCCAAATTTGAACAATTATTCCAAGAGAAGACATCTTTAAAATGGTTTGAAAAGGTAATCCCATTGCCTACAAGATCTGAGCCTTAGGTAGCTTTTGGGATAAATCAACCTTGGTCTTCTCCCCATTAATACACTTATTCCTATTTCTCATAGTTCAGTGCCCTTCTCTTTTGATACACTCTCTCTCCTATGTGTCTGTACCTGGGGGAGATTTTATGAGGTTTTGAACTTATCTCTTACCTTAATCTTCCAATAAAAATGAGACCATCCTTTGTGTTTCAGAAGATAGCTTTGTAAAGCAGCTTCAGAAAGCTGCAGATTTGAGACTTATTGAAGGGTGGTGGATTTATGTAGCTCCATTTTACCTGCAGTACCAGACTCTGCCAAACCTGGCCTGATTTATTTGGAGGCACTGCAGTCACATGCTGCATCTTCGTTTCTGATAGTGTTAAGTAGGGCTTCTCTTCATACTGCCTCCTGCTATGCTTGGGAATGGACAGGAAGTGGTAGCTTCTGGGCACCAACGATTAAGATTATTTCCTGAAAAGTGACTGACACATGTGGAGTGTGTGTATGTGTGTGTGTGTGTGTGTGTGTGTGGTGTATGTGTGTGCACTCTGGGTCTGTGACCTTCAGGGACCTACTGGGACTGCCCACGGGTTCTGGAGGCATAGAAAAGAAATGCTTGGAGTTACCCAAAAAGCTTATCCAGAGACTAATAGCAAACAATGGCAGCTTCTTCTCCTTTTAGTTTGACCAGATGTAATATTTATTGTAATGTTTATGTTTATCTGTGCTGTCTTGACTCACTAGCCTGTTTTGAAGTACTGGATAAAGATCAGTCAAGTTCCCTTCTTGAGGAGCTGATTAAGTTCACATCCAAACCACCTGCCTTATGGGATTCTCACACACCTCACACTCCAGGGCCACTGTGCTCCAGGCCTCATGCCCTGGGGCCTAGTACCAGACAACTAGGACAGCACTTATGACCCAGAAATTACTCAAATTAGCCAATCCAAAGGGAGCCTGTGAAACTGAATCACACCCTTCTTGCCATGCATAGGCTGCCCCCGCAACCCCGACAAGCTGCTACTCTGCCTCCCGGTGGGTGCCCCTATGGGGCCCTGCCAGGTACCCTGCCCTCATTCAGAGCTGCAAGTAACAAAATGTTCTGCCTTTCATCTATCCAAGGGTCATTATGTTATATCTTGCCATGTAAGGTATTTTGTAAAAGAACAAGACACCGTTTAGGAGGCCTTCATTTTCAGGAACTGAATGCATGGACTCAATTGGCTTAAACAATAAGAACATTTTCTCTCTTCTGTAACCAGAAATCCAAAAGATGTCAGCTTCAGGTACACAATGCTCAAGGGTTACTTTCCTCTTCTCTGTAGTTCCCACAGCTCTTTACTTCTTAAATGTTGATTTTTCTTTTAGGCTGTTAACAAGATAATTGCCATTGTTCCAGGCATCCTGACCAGACATAGCAATGGCTATAGGTAAGAAGAAGAAAAGAAGATAAAACTCTTTCTGTTATCTACTTTAAAAGAGAGAGGAAAAAAACAACTCTTTGAAAACCTACTTCTCCCTATACCCAAAAGACTTTCCCAGGAAGATCATCAGACAAAATCCTATGGTACATTACATCCCTAATACTACACCAATCACTGAAAAGGGAAGCACCATCAGATGTGATTGAACAGAATTCTGAATGAGGCATCTCCTTGGAAACTCATGGCAACATGGAGAAAGTTACATGCCAGAAAAAAAAAACTGTGGATCTGTTTTTTCCTCTGTCTTTTTTTACTTTGTTCTATTTTTTGTTAAGAGGAAAGTACAAATGGATGTTGACTAGGGAACCCACAGTGTCTGCCGCACCTAGGTATGCACCTTATTCATCTTTCCCTTCTAAACTTACTTTTACAAGCTCTTATTACCAGCATTATCACCTTGGGCAAGTTATTGAGACTCTTTGAACTTGGATTTCCTCATCGATAGTGTAATTTTAGGAAAAATTATCCATGCACATTTCTCATGTTTAATATATAGGCCAAAGTGTAACATGACCAATGTCTGGTATTTCTTAACTCTTTAGACAAAGTCTTATCTTTCTATGTGAGGAATCTGCTATAGACTGTGAATATTTCTGAGAAGATGAGTAACTTACTCTAACTCTGAGGGGTGGCTGATATTAGATGCTGCTCTGTGATCAGGATTGGCAGGGCAAGCAAAATCATGGAAGAGCCTACACATACTGGGAATTTGACATCTGAGGGTGGGACGGGGCAGCACTAAATCCTGTTTATCCTCGACATGACTCCTCTTATTCCTAGCATGGTAAAATATCCCAATGCCTGTGATGAAAGATATTAAGAGAGATAGACGATACTTGCAGGGAAATAACCAGGCATAGAAACTTGGAAACTTCTCTCCCAAACCATAAGAGTAATGCTTTACTAGTGAAAGGCACAGGGAAACGGGCGAGCTGAGGTTGCTGCTGTGGAAGAACATTGGATCAGGAGACAAACACCAAGCTCAAGTTCAGCTTCACCATTTCACTTAATTTTACCCTGAGTAAGTCCTGAACCTGTTTTAGCCCCCGTCCCCATTTATCAAATGACAATAAATGTGCCTGCCTCCAACCTCTCAAGGGACCATGAGAATGGATGAAATGATGGAAATAAAAATGCTTTGAAAAACATTGTCATAGATGTGGATGAGTATATGCTCTGTGTCTTTCAAGGTAGCCTGAGTCCCCACACCTACCATCTCTCTTTACTAGTCAGATCAACCAGCAAATTTATCGTTTGAAAAGAAATAGCTGGGCTGAGAATATTTTCTAATGTGAGAGTTTTGGAAAATTGACAATGCAAAATCGAATCCACTTTTCCAGAAGTAACTGATGTGAGACAGTATTCAGGAAAAATTCTTGCCAAGTGGTTTTTTGCTAATAGCGTATCTACACAGAGATGTATAAAGATGGAGCACCACTATTAAAGATATACAGATAAGGCTTAGCCAGTTCAGTGTCTCAATGAAATAACGGCAAGACAATGAAACAAATGTGGCAGCCTCCCACAGTCTATAACACCTAAGAAACTATTTATTCACTGCTTGGAAACTTCTCAAGCAGAGTCTTCCAGCCCTTGTTGGTGACAATTATCTTAGTTCCTTTTAAGACATCTCCTTCAGGAGGGTAATCTCAGGCTGGGGGATCATTTCCAGGATAGCTCTTGCCTATAAAATAGCTTTATTGCAGTTTTGAATTATTAATTGTTCCCTAATTAGTTTCTGTGATCACAGATGATCTTTCATCTCCAATGATGTGATCACTATAATTTTTGTAAATAAAAAGACTAAAGACATGGACTTCAAATGCTCAGTAGTGGCACTGTTGGGGATCGTATGTCTGCTGGGATGATTTCTATGTCTGTTTAAAGCCCTGTGGTTTGTGGGACTCTAGGATGAATTCTAGGGTTTCCCATGCAGTTACAGCTCTGAGAATGTGTGTGTTTATGTATGTGTGCTCATGTGCATTTGTGTGTGTGTGTGTGTGTGTGTGTGTGCAAACACAATGGTGGCAGGAACTAGGTAAGATTGACTCCAAAGACTCAACTCTTAGTTGAGCTAAGAACTCTAGAGAGCTCCTTAACTCTCTAGGGTAGCCGGAGATAGGCAATGTCCCTTTCTGGCTTTTGGCTTCTTGTCTGGGTAACACTAAGATAATAAAATCTGTTCTGCTTATTTCACAGGGCCTTCATAAAAAATAAATGATACATCATAAGAAAGCACCTATAAGGGAGTTCCTATCGAAGACACTTATCAGACACTGAGCAAATAGAACCCCTAACCAATTCTTAGCAGCCAGCTTATACACAAACCATTTCATAAAGTATTTCTATCCTTCTTCAGCTAACACATTTCTTTCTTCTTTCAGCTGCTATAATACAACCAATAAATTTCACACAACTCAGCCTCAAATTACTTTCATATGTATTGGTTTGATGTGAGTCTTGTCTCTATGGGTGAACTTCAAGATGCTTGCATTTTTAGCCAATGCCTTATATAAGAGGTGATAGACTAGTTAAGATCAGTTGTTTTGCAGCCATCAGACATTGGAACAAATCCTGGTTTGGCCTACAAATTTGCTTGATCTCTTTAAGCCTTAGTTATTTTTCTGAAAAATGTGAGTAATCTCATTAATATCTAACTCAAAAAGTTGGTGTGATTGTTAAATAAGGCAAAACATCTACACCCTTTAAGATGGTTTCTGGAAAATATAATAGTAAGTACTTAACAAAGGTAGTTATGATTACTTAATAACAGTAGCCAAAAATGTGATAGGATTATCTAGAACTATGACCTCGAGATACTCTAAGTGCTTAGGGTACATTTAGAATCAGTGAAGAGAAGTTAACATTCAAATTCAACACAGGGTTTAGTCTTTGGTGTTTTTAATAGAATTTTAATTTGTTAACTGTTATAACTTGACTAGACTTTGGGTACTTCACGGTGTCTTTATTATTCCCAGAGAACACAATTGGTGACTTGGGCTCTTGAGTACTTTCATGTTGTTCTTGTTCTTATAGATTTGTCAGGCTAGTCCTCTTTTACCTGGAAAAGGCCACCATAGGCCTGACCTGATCTCCCTTTCTGCTCTAGATTCTGCTCTGTCCTCACAGTTCCTCTGTGCAAAGCCTGTGATCACCTCGCATGTGACCTGGTCTGTGCGTCTCGCCCGTGGATTCCAGCATCTACAAGGCTGTCTCCTACTTTGAGTGCACCAAAAAGCCAGAACTTTACCTTCTGTCTTTCAGGTAGACTCTTCTACCTGGGCTTTATATTACGGCAAACTAGAATTTTTCATAGCAACATCATTAAGTACTAGGAAGAAGCTATCATATGCCCTGTGCTTAGGACTTGGTTAGAGGTACAATAAGCTCCAAGTCTCCAGTTATGCCCTCTAAAAGCCATTTGGTACGTGGGATGAGTCTCATGGAAAACTAACACGGAACAGAGCAGGAACCCTTGTCACAAGTCCTCCACTTTCTGAGACTGCCATTTTCTTTTTCTTTCTTTCTTTCTTTTTTCAGATGGACTTTCTCTCTTGTTGCCCAGGCTGGATTGCAATGGTGTGATCTCAGCTCACTGAAACCTCCACCTCCCACGTTCAAGTGATTCTCCTGCCTCAGCCTCCCAAGTAGTTGGGATTACAGGCATGTGCTACCCAACCTGGCTAATTTTTTTTTTTTTTTGTATTTTTAGTGGAGACAGGATTTCACCATTCTGTCCAGGCTGGTCTCAAACTCCTGACCTCAGGTGATCCACCCGCCTCGACCTCCCAAAATGCTGGGATTTCAGGTGTGAGCCACCGTGCTTGGCTGAGACTTCCATTTTCTTCAAGATCTTAGTAAAAAAAAATTGAAATGTAAAGGTACATACTATGAGAAGTCTGCTGTGTGCTCTGCAAAGATGCTTGAGATAGGAAAAGGAAGTGTGATTTTCTTTGCATCAGCTATTGATGAAGATGCCTGGTCTCTGCTGTTGCCATCTCCTGATTGTGGCCCTCGGCTCCCAAGACTGGCTTGATTTTCATCACAGTAGGCTACTCTTTCTCCCTTCATTTCCTAAAAATATATCACTCAAAAAATGTTTACTTGATAAATATTTACTGAAGGTTATGAAGATACTGAGAGTAGTGCTAGGGCAGGGAAGGAAAAAAAATCAGGATCAATGTCAAACAACACAATTGCCTGAAATTTCCCAGCCAACACCTGGGGCCCTAGCTTGCCCTGGTGGGTGGGCCTCTCTTCTCCTTTGCATCATATCTTCCTGCTTCTTGCTTTTTCTGGGATTCTCTTCTCCTATACCTTATAAGACAGTGAACAATTCTCAAATACATCATACTTTTGCAGGCAGAAAAAGTTTTAATGTCCATTGTGTTTTATTCTTTCCTTCCAGAAATTCCTGGGAAAAATTAGGAGGATGGGGTTGTTATGTATACTACCATATGACAACTGTCAATTTGTTTGAAACATAAAAATCTAATTGTCATTTTTGGTGATTTATCTAACTTCCCTTATATACAGAGGCAGCTCAGTCACCGTTTTTTTGTTTTGTTTTGTTTTAATAAATTACCTGCAGCAAGTTTACAGTAAGCAAGGAGAGGGGAGGTTGCTGTGGATGAAGATATTCGGAGGAGGCAATACAAATGTGGCTTTAACCTGAGTCCTAAGGTCTTCAGAATAAGATTGAAAAGAAAGGGGAAGAAATATGGCAATATGACAGAGTTCTAGACTTCATGTTCTAGCTCCCTTGCAATCAGGTGTGTTGTGGCCAATGGAATGAATGGGCATATTGTGGGCCATTCTTCGGTTATGCACTGATACTTGTTCCCTTCTGCCAGCTGAACCAATAGGGTGCTGAGGGCCTGGAGGAGGGAGCAACAGGTGCAAGAAACCTGGATCTCTGAAGTCTGGACTGCATGAAGCAGACTTCTTCTGCCAACGTATAATGGGCTTTGAAAAATATCCACATAATTTTTCTCTTGATCCACAGAAGTGAGTCGTATGTTGGTTAACCTCTACATCTACTTTTATCTGGGTCTTCCTGTCTACTTGAAGAAGGATCTCTGTATTTATTGAATAGAGTCCTTTCCTTATCTTTAGTACTAGCCTCAGTAGTCACCAGACAATCTTTCCTAATTTCTAAGTGACTGTTAGCTCTGTATTTCAGTAGTAGCTCAGTTGCTATTAGGATAGTTTAAATGAAGAGGCTAGCATTTTCTTTATTCCTTCAGATGAATATGAAGAAGTAGCAGACTTCTTTGAAAAGAGATTGGTAAGTTGTTCAGAAAAGGGCCAGATGGCAAACATTTTAGGCTTTATAGGACATACAATTTCTACCATGACTCTTCCACTCTGATGTAGCAAGAAAGCAGCTACAGAGAATAAGAGGAATGAGGATAACTTTGCTCCAATGAAATTGTATTTATAAGAACAGGCAGCAGGCCAGATTTAGCTTTAAGTCATAGTTTTTGATAAATCCCATTTTAGAATATTCCTTAGGCCTTCATGATTTCCTGTACGATGTAGGGTATATATCTTCCCATATAATAGTGAGCACCTTAATGACCATAATAATGATATATGCATCTCTTCATATCAGAGAGTGGGGCCAGTGCCTGGAAACCAACAACATCAATCAATGTTTCTTAATTCAAAGTGAACTGGAATCTGGTAAGCTTTAAACAGTGGGGTAAATAGCCACCCTGGAGTAAGAACAAGTCAATGCATATTCAATATGAAACCTGTTTTTTTAATACTCCTTTATTTTGCCTACCTAAATTCTACTGTTTTCACCTTTGTGACTGGATTACATTTGAATGATAGTACCAGGAAGAAGGATGATGAAGAAAAATGATTAAATCATCACTCTGAAGTCCAATATCTGGACATGACAATACATATGTATATATACATGCATTATATATGCATGCATAAATGTATGTGTGCATATCATTTCTATATATATGTTTTAAAATCAATAAGATTAAATATTTATATTTGGTAGATTTTTTTTACAAGAAAATATAATAATTATCTCATATCTCTATATAGACAAATAACTTCAACCTAACATTTATCTTTATTTAAGTTTAAAGGTGACCAAGGAATATTTTTGAATGAGCAAAAATCATATTTTGCTATAATCTCCTCTGTAATACTGCAGAATTTTTTATTTAGTATGTAGATATTTAGTTTAAAAATTAACAAATTTCATCTGTTAAAATTATGTCTATATTGATAAATGTGTTTATTACAACTTTTTTCACTTATTTTTGAATTCTTATTACATTAATGCATTAACATGAAATTATAAAAAGATCAAAATATTTGCCAAAATTTAAGACTTTTTATAAGTTTTGATGAATTTGCAGATGGGCTGGAATTTGAATTAAGGCAAAACAAATGATTGGCTTGCTCTATTTTCAACCAAATTTATAAAATAAGGGATATTCATTGTTTCATAAATTTTGGAGTGAGAACCCAAGTAGAATTTGAGAAAGAAAGAAAATTGGCCGTTTCCTTATGACTTGGTAGAAAACTCTGATGAAAGGAGTCTGCCAGATCAATTCAGTTCATCCCACATTTATCGAGTTACTGGTTTGTGAGTCTCTGGCTTTGATTTCACCCAAATGAGCTTATATTGTGGCTGAGGAAAGTCCATGCAAGAAAGCAAGTAACCCAGCACAATCCATGAGGCCAATATTACCTTGATATTAAATTCACAAGAAAATAAAACTATGGACCACTCTCTGTTATGAATGATGATGCAAAAGTCCTCAATAAAATAGTAGCAAACTGAATCCAAACATGTAAAAAGACTCATATACCATGATCAAGTGGGATTTATCCCAATAATGTGAGATTTGTTTAACCTGTGAAAATCATTTGATGGAATGCACCATATCAGTAGAACAAAGAACAATAGCCACATAAATATTCCAGTAGATGCAGAAAGAGCATTTTATAAACTCAATACCTATTATTGATAAAACCACCACCACAACAACACTCAACACACCAGGAATAGAGGTGGCTTTTTCATTATAATAAAGGGTACCTATGGAAATTCTACATGGAACATAATACTTAAAGATCAAAGACTGAATGCTTTTCCCTTAAGATCAGGAATAAGACATGAATGTCTGCTTTTTTCAGCTCCATTTAGAATACTAGTGAAGGTTCTAATAAGGGCAATTAGACAAATAAAAAAAAATAGCATTCGAATTTGAAAAGAAGTAAAATTATCTCTTTATACACGTGACATGACCTTGTATATAGAAAAATCGTATGAAATTCACGAGGGAACTATTAGGGATAATAAATGAATTTAGCAAGTTTACAGGATATACAAATACCAGTTGTATTTCTTTACACTAGAGATGAACAATCCAAAATAAAATTAAAAACACAATTCAATTTTTAATTATATTAAAAATAATAAAATATTTAGGAATAAATTTAACAAAAGAAATGTAAAACTTATACTCTGAAAACTATAAAATCTTGTTGAAAATAGTAAAGAAGACTTAAATGAATGGAAAGAAAGCCTGTGTTTATGAATTGCAAGACCTAATAGTTTAAGATGCCAATTCTATTCAAACTGATCTACAGATTCAACACAATCTCAGCTTCCATTTTGGAAGACATTGATAAGTAAATCCTAACATTCATTTGGAAATGAAGGGATATCAGAATAGCCAAAACAGTCTTGAATAAGAGAAAAGCTGGAGGACTGACTCCATTTCCATTTTCCAAAATGTGCCTTTGTGCCTATTGTAACCTTTTTGCAACCTTTGTGCATTAAAGGGTCAGTGTATTAAAGGATCACTGCCCATGAATGATAACTTCATGGCATATTCACCAGTGTTCACATACATGAATATCAGAAAGTAAATGAAGTGTCTGGGGGAAACACAGTGTACCGTTTCTCAGGGAAGTAATTTGAAACTCTTTTTTAGGATGTGGTATGGACATCCTACTCCAGTATAGCAAAGTGCAGGATAAACTAATCATACAGAGCAAAAATAGGGCCCAAGGGAACAATTCCTATCTATCTCTGGAACAAATATTAAAATGAAAATTGGTCAGTAGAATATGTAGACCAAAACAGGACTTTAGTCCATGCTCCTGAGAGAAAGGATGCCTAAAATTGTTCTAGACCTGGAGACATTCACTGGCATCTCTATTCTCTGAGCCTGTCACTACTGGATCCTCAGTATAATTGTGCACTGCGCCCCACCCTCCACCTCAGATAATTTCTTTTATTGATGTTTGAAATTGTGCACAATTAGGCCCAGCCTTCCTGAGAGGCTGTTTACAGTAGCCTCCAGATACCATAGACCTAAAATATCTCTGTATCCAACATAATGAGAACTTCTTTGCCAAAAGTCCTGTTTGTGTGGCAAGGACTACTAGGTATCACTTCATTGGGATGCCTTCTACTTCTGCAGTTTCTACAGGATTTCTGGTTCTCTCCTCTAGGGAATTACTGCAGTATTAAAGAGAATGACAAGTCTGAAACCCTTTGGGTCTGAAACACTGGTGGTTAGAGTTTGGGGACATCTGACAATAGTAAGGGAGACAGGAGTGGCCGAGTCTAGAGGGCTTGAAGTAGAAGGAAAGACCTCTGGACAGGAAAAATTGCTCCTGCACCTCCAAATGACTAATAGCACAGAAGGATGCCCCATCTCACAGCAAAGAGCATATCTAAGAAGGCCTTGTTGTCATCAGGACTTCTCAATCCTCATGTGAGAGGCCCTGAACAAGTGCCAAGTGCCGCATTTGGTTCTCATACCAGGTCTTTCCCAACTCCCTGTGGTCATGTGAGGAGAGTTCCTTTCCAAGAATTCTAGTTTCTCTTTGTGCACTTGTTCCCACTAACTCCCAAACACCCCCGCCTCCCCCAAATCCCTGAGAAGACCTGCCACACTGTGCTCTATGGACAGGCCTAGAGCAATGCTACCCCCTACTTAATGACCTCAGGAAGGAGACAGACCTGTGTGTCTGCCAGAGTCCCTTGGCCTTGCTCTCTGCTTCTGTGAGTTGAGCTCTTGTTACCACATTAGCTAATGTAGTACTGCAGTCTGGTTTGGTGGTGCAGTAGAAGTCAGTAAAATGTTTGTCAAGAACATGAGCTCTGGAGTCAGACTGCTTGATTTTGAACTCCAGCTTTGCTACCTCCTAGCTGAGAGTCTAGCTAAATTGCTTTGCCCCTCTGAATCTAATTTCCACAACTACCTAAAAGAAATAATAACTATACCACCTCATAGCATTATTATGGGAGATAATACATGCAAACTACATAGCATAGTTCTTGACACGCAGTAAATGTTCAAGTAATCTTAGATATTACTGTTACATGTTGGGTAGCAAGTGCTCCGATTCTTGTACACACATCATATTTTAATGGTGGTATGTGACTGGACTGATGTATTTGGAGAAAGTTCTGAGACTGTAAACTGGAGAGTTCAGTCCAAATTATTACACTAGTCCCTCTGCACAGAAGCAATTGCACACACACATGAAGCCTGTCTCTTCCCAACTCCAACTGTAAAATGCAGATGGGAGGTAAGGGCATAAAGCATTATGTCTGTTGGAGGGCTTGAGCATGGTTTATAGCAGATTAATCAAAGTCCTTGAAGTGATTCTTTGCTAGACATCAGCATTTTGGTCCTTTAATTTCTTACAAGATACAAACATGACCAATACTGTAATCTAATTAATTGTTCTTTGCACAAACACTAATTGCAAAGAGATAAAGTTTAATACTAGCTGTATACGGAGTGTGAAGCAGCCAGCTAGTTTTTGAAAGAAGAAAAAAGAACTCATTTCTTGGAAAGGAAAATGAAAGAATAAAAGTGATTGGATTTAGTCTAGTAAATCCATCAGGATAAAACATACCCTTGTTTTCTTTTTGATGAGATTGCTGTGTGATTCATGCATCTCATCTTTGCAGGGATATTAGAATTGTGACAAACATCCAGCTGAGTATTTTGCTCTGTGAATGAACATCAAGAATATTATTTAAGCTGGGTGTTGAACACCCATATTACCAAATGTTTCATCTACAATATATAGACTTTAGCTCCTATCCTGTAATAATTTTAAAATAGTGACCTCTCAAACCTGGTTGAGGAATAATTTTCTTACTCTAAGTTTCATTTGACTTTGCATTTAAACACAATCTAACACTTAACAGGTGCCTGTCATAATTTCTGACACACAAAGTACTCAATAAAAACTTGCTAAATGAATGAATGAAAAAATGAGAATAACCAGTTGGTTGGAAAAGACAGAGTATACATTCCATGAAAGGTCAGGAAGATTTTTACATACGAATGAAAACATACACAGTTCACTTAACAAGTAAGCAAAAAGACATTGACCGTATGTTATCATTGGAAAGTCTCTAGAAGAATGACTTGCCAACTACACATTTCTATCAGTACCTCTTTCTTTTGACTAATATTACACATTTCAGTTAAAACCTTATGCCTGGTTGAAGATCAGGCGAAGTAGCTCATGTCTATAATCCCGTGCTTTGAGAGGCTGAGGTGGGAAGATCGCTTGAGGCCAGGAGTTTTAGGCTAGTCTGGGGAACATGGTAATTAGACCCTGTCTCTACACTTAAAAACAAACAAACAAACAAACAAACAAACAAACAAAAACAGCCATGCCCATGCGTGGTAGCACATGCCTGTTGTCTCAGCTACTCAGGAGGCTGAAAAGCAGGAGGATCTCTTGAGCCCAGGAATTCAAGGTTACAGTGGGTCATGATTGTCCTACTGTACTCCAGCCTGGGTGACAGAGGAAGACTCTGTTTCAAAAAACAAATAAACAAACAACAACAAAACAAAACAACCCTTACACCTGGTTAAAATAACACTGTCCTTAGAAGAAAATGTATAAATAAATTGCAGGTGTAATTACCTCCAAAGAAAAAGACTGACCATATGAATTCCACATTCTAAAGGTCTAAAGACTGCTTCTGCAAATGAGGCAACCAATAGATCAGCTTTGCTAGAGGAAGGATGGTGTGATGCCTGCATTGTGGGTCTATCTAGGTGGGCAGAATTGTGGTGAACACTGAGTGGGGGTTTGTAGCAGAGGTAGAATGGTATGAGGTCACTGAACGCCTGAAGATAGGAGAAGAGGTCAACTCTGAATCTAAGATTAGGGATGGGGAGGTTGCTGACTTTTTAGTGACTAAGTATCAGCGGGGACACACTATCTTTTCAGTACAGTGAGTGAACATCTTTTGTTACTATTTCACCTTCTGACCAATAGTGATGGATAATTATAGGGCATCAGCACCAAACAAGTCCTTAGAAATCATTTAAATTAATCACTTCATTTTATAGTCACAACTAAGTAACTTGGACAGAGTCATACATAAGGCACTGGTGACTAAAGCTTCCTGCTGTCGGACTTTTTCAGTTAATCCACATATGCAAGATATAATTACCTTGCTTTCTTCATTCCTCAAATTTCACAAGTATGAAAATTTAGAATTTCCAAGCTGAGGTGTAAATCACCTAATGTTCACCACTCTACAGCCCAGTCTGAGCACAGATGGCCACTCTAAAGAAATACACAAGTCTAAGAACCAGAGAAAATGAAGAACAACTACATTATGCAGTTACTCAGAAAAAGACATTAGTAACATTCCTCCAATCTTCTTAAAAACATTTTTCTAGAAGTCTTACTCATTATAGTATGTCTGCCCCCAGTTTCTCTTCCACTTTCTCTAATTTACTTCAAGTTCTCCAGGCCATGCTGGCTTTAACTACCTCAGTTTCTCACATTCTGCATTGATTTATATCTTTAAAGGGAGAAAAAAAAATCCTTTTAGTTTTCTAAAAATTGTTTATGCAGCAACCAAGCTTCTTTAAATCCTTCTTCTCACCTCTTATTTCCTGCATGGACAACAAGACCCAGTAAGTGCATGGAGGGGCAAAGACAAGATTTCTTTAGTAGTCTTGGGAAGAGGAAGAGTCTGTTAATAAATGTAGGTTACAGGAGCTGGGCATAGTGCCTCACACCTATAATCCCAGCACTTAGGGAGGCTGAGGCGGGCAGATCACCAGGTCAGGAGTTCAAGACCAGCCTGGCCAACATGGTGAAACCCCATCTCTACTAAGAATACAAAAAAGTTAGCTGGGCATGGTGGCATGCACCTGTCCCAGCTACTCAGAAGGCTGAGGCTGAAGAATCGCTTGAACCTAGGAGGCAGATGTTGCAGTGAGCTGAGATGGAGCCATGGCACTCCAGCCTGATGACAGAGCAAAACTCCATCTCAATAAATAATAATAATAATAACAATCTTAGGTTACATAATAACCAGTGACACTGATGGCAGAAACATAGGACTAGTTTAAATATATGTAGGAAAAGCATATAAAATAATTAAGCACTTAGGTTCAATTTAAAAATGAAAGGTTTTTGATAAATTTAAAAGTAAACTTTCTAAACCATAAATATTTTTGAAAACCTCCATGAAGAATAAACCTTAGAAACATTTTCTTAAATTAGGAACATGGCAATGATTTTATTACCACCATTGCTATTAAGCATAATATTGGAACTTCTGACTAATATAGTGAAACCTGCAACAAAGTGAAAACTAGTCTAAGTACTTGAAAATAAGAGATAAAACTAGTGTAACTTGCATATGTTATAATCCTTTATACAGAAAACTCAAGAGAATAAACAGGCTATTTGATGCATTAGATAAAATGATGTTAAGTAAAATACCAACATAAATAAATTAATAATATTTTTATACTGGCAATTACTGATTAGAAAATGTACTTAGAAGACAGCATTTACAAAAATAAAGATGTAAAGTATATAGCAATTGACTAATAAAAATGTGAGAAATGTTATGGAGAAATTATAAAATGATATTGAAGAACCGAAAAGAACTGAAATAAAGGAGAAATGTACCAGATTTGTGGAAATGAGTGTTAAAAATTATAAAAGATCATTGTTTCGGATCAAGCTTCTATACTAGGTACCAACAGGCCAGACTAAAGATCAAAGTAGAATTATGAATGCTGAAGTTTCTAAGGAAAACTAAGTTGTTATCAGACCTTCAGAGAAATCAGGAGCCAGAGATAGCCAATTTCCTAATCAGACCAGTTTAAAACGTCAATCACCATGATAATAAAATTCTCTCATCTTAAATTCTTTTTTTTTAGATAGGGGTGTCCCTGGGAACTATGGCCTTGGTGCAAATGTGGGGCAGGTCCCAAGTGTGGCCTCTGGGCTGTCAGTCAACTCCAACTCCACTCTTCTTGGTGGGTTCTCCTGAAAGAGGTTTGAGTGGCTACCCCAACGGCCACCACAGGCCCCACCCCCAAGCCACTCTGTTTGTTCCCAACAGTCATACATGCTTCCAAAAGCCCCCATGCTGCAGAGCTCAGCTGGACATGGGTCAAGTCTCTTTTAGTCAAGTCTGTAGCTTTGGTTATTGCATCGGATTGAACCACTGTAATTGCTGACTTAAGGCTGTTTGTACTTTATTTATTTATTTATTATATATTTTTATTGTACTTAGGTTCTGGGGGACATGTGCATGATCTGCACATGTACCCCAGAACCTAAAGTACAATAATTGTATGCATAGGTACATACATGGCAATGTGGTTTGCTGTCTCCATCCCCCTGTCACCTACATCTGGCATTTCTCCCCCATGTTATCCCTCCCCGACTTCCCTACCCCTAGCTGTCCCTCCCCTAGTCCCCCCAACAGACCCCAGTATGTGATGCCTCCCTCCCTATGTCCATGTGTTCTCATTGTTCAACACCTGCCTATGAGTAAGAATATGCAGTGTTTGATTTTCTCTTCTTGTGTCAGTTTGCTGAGAATGATGGTTTCCAGATTCATCCATGTCCCTACAAAGGACACAAACTCATCATTTTTTATGGCTGCATAGTATTCCATGGTGTATATGTAGCACATTTTCCTTGTCCAGTCTATCATCGATGGACATCTGGGTTGGTTCCAGGTCTTTGCTATTGTAAACAGTGCTGCAATGAACATTCGTGTGCATGTGTCTTTATAATAGAATGATTTATAATCCTTTAGATATATATCCAGTAATGAGATTGCCAGGTGAAATGGAATTTCTGTTTCTAGGTCCTTACAGATCTTTTAGAAATTATCTTAACTTCTTACACAAAAAATGGTAGCCTGAAGTGACCTGATGCTAACCAATCAGTTATTTTTCTATTGTTTTTTCTCCTTGTTCCTGTCTTACAAAGAAAGTATTATAACTTTGAAATAACCAATCTGCTTTTTGTTCTTTATTTCCCTATTCTTCAGCCCTTTTTCTGTCTACATATAAAGCCATCCTCCTCTGCTGGACTTATTGAAACACTTATTCTATTTTACGGAATGAAGTAATACCCAATTCTAGAATTGTAATAAAGCCAATTGAGATTTTTAAATTAAACTTGCGTAATTTTGTTTTATGGCTGAAGATTTAATATTGAAAATCTGTCCATTCTTCTCAAGTTAATCCAAATATGTAGTATAGCTCCAGAATTACACAATATGATTATAAAATGCACATAAAAAAGTAAAGATTCAAGAAGAGCAGAAAAAATTCTCAAAAAAATTTGTGATATGCTAAAACATATTGCAAAACCAAGGTAATTAAAACAGTGTAGAAATTGGTCTCAGAGAGAGAAACAGAGCAAGTCTGGGGAATCCAAAATAGACTCACATATATAAAACTTCCTGTTTGATAATGGTGATGATATAGGGCAGCAGGAAGGAGGTTGATAAGCAAGATCAAGAAGCTTGTTTTCAATATGGTGAAAACTAAAATTAGATTATATCTGAAAGAGTAAATGGAAATAATATCCTGGTAGATTAAAAATAAAGATATTAAAGGTAAAACTACAAAATCATTTGAAGAAAATATACAATGGAGAAGGAAAATGATTTCTTGAACAAGCCCTCAAAAGCAATATATATATATATATATATATATATATATATATATATATATATAAACATTTAATGGATTTGAAAATGTCAAAATTAGGTGGTAAATAGATATCCTATGCAGGAGAATGAAACTAGACTCCCACCTCTTACACTATACAAAAATCAGGTAAAAATGGATCAAAGACCTGAATGTAAGACCTGAAACTATGAAACTTCTAGAAGACAAAACAGGGGAAATGCTTCAGGACATTGGTCTGAAAAAAGATTTTATGAATAAGACCTTGAAAGCACAAAAGCAAAAATAAACAAATAGGATTATATCAAACAAAAAAGTCTTCTGTACTGGAAAGGAAACCATCCACAGAGTGAAAAGACAATCTACAAAATGGGAGAAAGTGTTTGCACTAACATCCAGAGTATACAAGGAGCACAAACATCTCAACAGCAAAAAAACAAATAATTCAATGTAAAAACAGACAAATGGGCTAGGCGTGGTCGTTCATGCCTGTAATCCCAGCATACTTTGGGGGGCTGAGGCAGGTTCATCACCTGAGGTCAAGTGTTTGAGACCAGCCTGGTCAAAATGATGAGATCCTGTCTCTGCTAAAAATACAAAAAAAAAAAAAAAATAATAACCAGGCATGGTGGTGGGCACCTGTAATCCCAGCTACTCAGAAGGCTGAGGCAGGAGAATCGCTTGAACCTGGGAGGCTGAGGTTTCAATGAGCTGAGATGGCACCACTGCACTCCGGCCTGGGCAACAAGAGCAAATCTCCATCTCAAAATAAGTAAATAAAAATGGACAAATGATCTGAATAGACATTTCTCAAAAGAAGACATCCATATGGCTAATAAATAAAAGAAAAAATGCTCAACATCACTAATCATCAGGGAAATGCAAATTAAAATCATGGTGAAGTACCATCTTATACCAGTTAGAATGGCTATTATCAGAAATAAAAAAAAAAAAAAAACAAATGCTGGTGAGGTTATAGAGAAAATCAAACCACATACTGTAGGAATGTAAACTAGTTAAGCCATGATGAAGAACAGTATGAAAGTTCCTCAAAAAACTACAAATAGAACTACCATATGCTTCAGCAATCCCGCTACTGGGCATGTATCCAAAGGAAAGGAAATCAAGATATTGAAGAGACATCTGTACCCCGATGCTTACTGCAGCCTAATTTACAATAGTTAAAATAAGAAATCAACCTAGGTGTCCGACAACAGATGGATAAAGAAAATGTGATATATATATAATGGAATACTATTCAGCCATAAAAAGAATAAAATCTTATCATTCACAGCACCATGGACCCAACTGGAGGACATTATGTTAGGTGAAATAAGCAAGGAACAGAAAGTTAAACACCACATTTGTTTAGCTCATATGTGGAAGCTAAAAAAGTTTACCTCATTGAAGTAAAAAGTAGAATAGAGGATACTAAAAGGTAGAGGAAAAGGAAGGATAGGGAGAGATTTGTTAAATGATATATGCAATAACAGCTAGATAGGAGAAGTAAGTTCTGGTGCTCTATAGCACTGTAGAATGACTATGGATCACAATAATGTCTGATAATTTTAAATAGCTAGAAGGAGGCCGTTGAACATTACCAACACAAAACAGCTAGATAGGAGAAGTTCTGGTGCTCTATAGCACTGTAGAATGACTATGATCACAATAATGTCTGATAATTTTAAATAGCTAGAAGGAGGACATTGAACATTACCAACACAAAGAAATGATTGATGTTTGAGATGATGGCTATGCTAACTACCCTGATCTGATCCCTATATATTATATGTATTAAATAATCACTATGTATCCCATAAATATTATGTGCCAATTTAAAAAATAAAAATAAGATAAAAATAAATGTTAAAAAAGAAAAACAAGAAATTATTAGGTAGTAAATAGTTGTGAAGTGAGAGAAGATATTTTCAGATATATGCCTAAAAAAGGATTAATATCTAGCCTATGTTATGCCCACAAATCAGCAAAAGAAACATAGTGATCTCAACAGAAAGCTGAGAAAACTATGAATAGGGATTCCACAAAAGGCAAACCCAGAATGGCTAATGAGCATGTAAAGAGATGCCTTATCTCATTTGTTATCAAAAACCTGCAATTTAAAATAACATCAATACATTATCTTATACCCATTGGCCCGACAAAAATTTAAGTCAGATGAAAACATGTTCTAGTGAGAATGTTGAAAACACTGAGCTTGAAAACTGTTACAGTTATTCTGGAGAGCTATTTGGAAGTATGTAATAGAATTAAATATGCTCATTTCAAATACTAGACATGGAAAATTCCTCACACAGATACCCAGAGTTATGCATAAATAAGGCTTCCATCATTATCTGCAATACCTAAAATTTGAAACAGCCTGTGTCCACCAAAAACTTCTTAAGAGTGGAGTGTTATTCATCAGTTAAAATAAATGTTCTAAATTTCCTTTTTTAATTTTTTAATTTAAAAAATTATATGTATTTATGGTATACAACATGCTTTGATATGTGTATACATTTTGAAATGTCTAAATCATCTAATAAGTTTATGCATTATTTATATACTTATCATTTCTTGTTACTACAACACAATATCTATTTAGTAATTTTAAGTATATAGTATATTATTCTTAACTGTAGTTGTCATGATGTACAATAGATCTTTTGAACTTCTTCCTCCTGTCTAACTGGAATTTTATACTCTTTGACCAACAAGCCCTCAATTCCTTAGTACCATTCTACTCTGCCTGAGTGAGTTCAATTTCTTTAGATTCCACAATTAAGTGAGATAATAAGGTGATTATCTTTCTATGTCTGGTGTGTTTGACTTAACATAATGTAGTATGAGTTTAATCCATATTGTCCTAAAAGACAAGATTGCCTTCTTTTTTAAGGCTGAATACTCTCCCAAAGAAATGTTCTAAATTTCCATCTATCTATAGATCAATCTATGTTAACCTATATTGACAGGTGGATAGAGAGATATCAGCATTGGTAGATTTCAGAAAAAGTCACATGTAGAATCATCAGAATTCTTAATATAAAATAATATCCATGTAACCAATAATGTAATATCCATGTAACCAATTATTATAAACAATAATGGACCTATTGGGGTAAGATTGAGAAAGCAAAAAGAGGGAAGACTATAATAACACATTGAAAAGAGACCATGCACAGATTGATAAAGGTAGCAATACAAACTCTAGGATAGGATCAAATATATACACAGCTCTGTGTGTATGTATATGTGTGTGTGTGTGTGTGTGTGTTTATACACACATATATCTACATATATGTAGATATACTCACAGAGATGTGTTTGTGTGTGTGTATATATATATATGTGTGTGTGTGTCCTATAACAATTTTAAAACTTTTTTTCCCAATTAAATATTCAAGTTTTGTTTTATACTCACTTGACATTTTCTTCCCTTCATCCCTGTGACCAGTAATGCATTGTTTTCCCTCCATAGAATTCCCCTGATTACTAGTATGCCCACTCCCACAAATTTCGTACAAAACCCCACTATAGTCTTTCCTTTTCATCTTGGCTTGTCATACACAAGATAGTTTGAGATTCCCTACAATGATGAAGATATCGTTGAACATTTTACTCTACAGTTTATGAATAAGGAAGGCGGATGAGATCAGTTGGTGTTCAGTGAAACCCACTACTTTAGTCAGCAATTGATTTCTTCATGCCTCACTGTCCAGATCTTTTATGAGTCCAAGTGCATATTAAAAAGAATCTACATGTCTTCCTTACGACCAAAAACTCTGACAATGTCTATCTCTGGTTACCCAAAGTTTATTCCCAATCTGGCTTTGCACAATTTTTCATCTTTATAACCACACTAGATACCTATTGAGTTCTTAGTAGACGTTTATTGAGTTCTTACAATAGTGCTGTGTATTTTAACAGAAAAAGAACCGTTGAGAGAGAAGATCTTTCCCCTCATTCTATGAGGTATGTGTAATCCTTTGGTTTATGAGTCTGCAATCAAGGTACATTTGGCCACCTGGGAAACCCTATTTGTCTGACAAATGCCTCACCTGGGTGAGCCTTGTAAATTCAATCCCTTAATGTAAGTGGAAACACCAGAGTGGAAATTACACTGAAATTCAATATATTTTTCTGTGATTCAACCAATTTTAGAATACTAAGATACTATTCTGGAATGGCTATACCATTCTTTGTTCCTTCCCTAGACTAACATCTACTGTGAATAAATACCTGTATTGAATTCTTATAACTTTATGTTGCCTCGGCATTCATTTTCAATAAATATTTAACTTTTTCACACCAGAAGCAGAATTTCACTCACCCTTGACACAGTTTCCAGTTTTCTACCTGCTCCCAGTTCCTCAGTGTGACTGATCCAGATATGTGCCTTATACAACCAGCTTCTGGTGACCACAACCCTAAGAGACAGCTAGATACCGCCTACTTGACTTGCCTCCCTGGCCCCCACACCCTGCACGAACTGCACGCCTCTCAGTCAGTTGCAGCATACTCTACGGAGCTCAGACCTGCTTACTGTAAATCCACCAATCAGAATGTCCTGAGGGAAATCTGCATAGGTAATACCCTGGGTCTCAATAAAGACTTCGGTCTGTGAATCTCTCTCCTCTCTCTTTCTCATTCTTCATCTGCTTGTTGCATGCGTGTGTGTCCTAGACATTCCCTTGGCCCCCACTTCCCATTGGTCCTGTGAAGGCTGCAGCCCTTTTCTCTCTGGGATCTGTAAGAAAAAAAAAAAAAAACTGTTTCTATTATTTCATGTGTTTTGTTATGTGGTTTCCTCTGTGCCTTGTTTGATCAGCACACCTGAACCTAACCCTTTCCTCATCAAGGCTCTCCTAGAGAGTGATTGGTCTTGGTAGAAAGAAGCTGAAGAGAAGTCAGACAAGAGCCATAAAGACATCTGTCAGCATAAGTAAGTTTCCTGTGAGAGGGACACTTGGTCATGGGTTCTAATTTTAGACATTAGGCTGCCCGCCAGGATTAAGAAGTGTACCCTGAAAGCATGCTTGTAAATACACACAACCACCTCCTCTGGAGCTCATTCAGGCAGGGCAGGAATTTATAGCCCCTCTCCCAGTAGAGCCTTCAGGACCAAAATAGAAATAATTTATGTTTACAAAACAGTGAAACAGCCTGTAATTGGAGGAAGCTGGAGAGATTGTTTCAGGGTGTTCCTGGAATCGCATGCTGTAGTGCTTTTCTTAACCCACATCTCATACACAGGCTTCCACTTCAGGACGTGGATCCTGTCAGAACTTCTAGTTTCTACTTCATCAAAGTGTGAGTTGAAGACTTTGTGTTGAGGATAAGACAAGGTTGATTTTCCAACCTGATTTTCTCTCTGTTTTCAAACTGTATTCTTGGACTGTAAACTGAAAATAATAATAATAACGCCTGTCTTCCATAGCCAAAAATCAGTATAGCATCCTACATAGGGAATGGGGCACAGATTCATTTGGCCCTAGAACAAACTTCAGACTTGCTTTACTAATTTTGTTTTTGTGGGCAAGTTGGTTGACTTCTTTTTATGTTTTATTCTTATCTGAAAAACAAGGATAATTTAAAAATACCTATATTCTATGTGGCTGTATGATCGAATTGCTTAAGTAAATCTGTTAACAGAGGTCCTGACATGTAATTAAAGTTCAACAAATGTTGGCAACATTATTATGGTTGTTGAAAATTTTGAAATGATAGCTATTTCTGCAAATCACTGAGCTTTATGCCTGGTGCCGAATAGACACTCAATTCGTATTACTTCCCTTCTTTTCTCAGCAACCAGAAAATGTAGATCTAATTTGTATGGTACTTAAAAGAGTACTTTCTCAAAAAACAGTCCTGCCCTAAAGAATTACAGTCACATTTGTTAGAAGGTTGCTAGACAACCCTCTCAAGATACCTCAATCTTCATTAAGAAGACAGCTAATATTTCTTGGTCAGGAAAAGATAGCTCAAACCCCATAAAGAAAAGACTAAAGAAATAGGTTAAACACATCGGAACTCTGTTCTGCCTCTCCCACATTCCTTGCAGCTACTCTTTATTCAAATGACAGAGGAGATAGAGGTGTCTGATATTTTGTAATTGATCAGAGCTGGTCTAGTTTGACCTTAAACACTGAGAAAAGCAAACGGCCTCGCCCAGCAAAAGCAGCAGTGATGCTGCCTAGTATTGCTCAGTAGAAAATGAATCAGAGGAACTTGAGCCAGAGATGGAGAGCAGAGAGGAATGGTAAATTTGAGAGGTAGGTATTGTCCTGATGACCCTCTGAGATGTGAGTTACAGTTTGATCTAAGTCTTTTCAAATAAATTCCCTCTTTAAGTTAGAGGGGTTTTTTTTGTTTGTTTGTTTGTTTCTTTTTAGATGGAGTCTCTCTTTGTCACCCATCACCAAGGCTGGAGTGCAGTGGCATGACCTTGGCTCACTGCAGCCTCTGCCTCCAAGGTTCAAGCGATTCTCCTGCCTCACCCTCCTAACTGGGATTACAGGTGCCCACCACTCCAGCTAATTTTTTTTTGTACTTTTTGTAGAGATAGGGTTTTACCATGTTGGCCAGGCTGATTTTGAACTCCTGACCTCAAGTGATCTGCCCTCCTCGGCCTCCCAAAGTACTAGGAATACAGACGTGAATCACTGCGCCCAGCCTAGAGGTTCTTATTTAATGAGAAAGTCTAGATCTCACAGCTCTGACTCCAAGGGAGCCAGGTGAGGGATGACTCTCATAGTCTCCTACTGGGAGAGCTTCACAGGGATTGTATTCTGACTGTACTCAAGGGGAGACGGAAGATGAGAGGTGAGTAGTGGGGAAATGTTGTATATGCCAAGTGAAGAGCAGACAGAAAAATAATCTGTATGTGTTAGAACAGAGTTCAAAGACTTTATCAGGGAATGCAGGGGCACACAACACTGGATTATTACCAGAAATCCTATAGTCCACTCCAGGTTCCTCCTGCCTAAGACCATGGCTTGGGCCAGCTATAATCATCTTATTTGGTCCTATTCTTAAAGCAAGAGTCAGAGCCCTCAGGTACAAGAGCTCTACACAGTGGCCAGTCAAGATTCAGCTTGGCCTTGGACCTCTGCTCTTCCATTCATTTAAGGAGCATCTGTAAACTGTGTTACATACCAGATTCTATGCTGGGATGGTGAATTTAATGGTGAATGAATCTCTGCCTTCATAGTGTAGAAGGCATATATGGAATTGGATAATCTTATAAAGACATGATAAGGGCAGTTCAAAAGAAGAGATATGGACAGGGTTTATTGCAACACAGAACAAGGGACTAAACACAGTTTAGACAGAAGAGAGAAAAGGAAAAGTAATTTCAGGAAAGGTATCTGTAACATGTAATGTTTCAGCTAAGTCCAAATTCAAGTGAAGTCCATTAGGGGCCATAGGATGGCATTTCAGAAAGAGAAAAGAGCAAGGTGGTCAAAGAGGTCAGGAAAAATGTTACACAAGAAATGGTGTTGCCACAAGTCAAAGTGTGAGAAAGAGAGGAGCCAAAAATACACCTAGAGAGGCAAGATGAGCAACTTGAACTTCATGCAAAGAGAGTGAAGAGTCATCAGATGATTTTAGCAGAAGACTGACATGATAAGATTTGTATATCAGAAAGATCTCTCTAGCAACAATGAAGAATACAGATAGGAAGAGGGCACGGCTGAAATCAGAGAGACCAAATAGAGAAGTTCACAGTAGTTAGTAGTGAAATGATGAGAGTATGAACTAGTTAGAAATGGGAGAATTTAAAAAAAACATAAGATTTATGAAACTTAAGACATTTAGGAGGTAAAGTCTTCCGGTTTTGGGTGGTTGGGTGGAAGAAATTTGTGATGGTGCATCAGTGGAGGTGGAGAAAGTAGAATTTTTTCAATGGTATACTGATGTGGTTGCCATTCATAAACGAGTCTTCCCTCAGCAAGTGATTCTACACAATCTTTCCCCATTGGAGAGAGAAGAAAGTGGTGTAACTTCTGTTTAGGGTCTCTGGAATTCAGGAGGATTCTATGATATATTGTTAAAAATATTTCTTTTTTGTTGTTGTTTTTTAATTTTTTGTTTGTTTGTTTTGAGATGGAGTCTAGCTATGTCGCCCAGGCTGGAATGAAGTGGCGTGATCTCGGCTCACTGCCACCTCTGTCTCCTGGCTTCAAGCGATTCTCCTACCTCAACCTCCCGAGAAGCTGGGATTACAGGCACCTGCCACCACACCCAGCTCATTTTTGCATTTTTAATAGAGACAGGGTTTCACCATGTTGGCCAGGCTGGTCTTGAGCTCCTGACCTCAGGCCATCCGTCTGCCTTGGCCTCCCAAAGTGCTGGGATTACAGGCATGAGCCACCATGCCCCACCCAAGAATACATATTTCTATATCTATACAATGGCATATTATTTAGCTATAAAAAGAAATGTGCCATGAAAAGACAGGGAGGGACATTAAGGTCAGTAAAAGAATCCATCTACAAAGTCCATACTCTCTTTGATTCCAACTCTATGGCATTCTGGAAAAGGCAAAACTATGGAGACAGGAAGACATCACTGGTTGCTGGGGGTTTGTGGCAGAGATGGATGACTAGTTAGAGCAGAGGGAATTTTAGGGCAGTGACACTATTCTGTATGATAATGTATGAATCTGTATGATACTGGTAGATACATGTCTTTGTACATTCCTTGAAATCTGTAGAATGTACAACACAGTGTGAACTCAAATATAAACTATAGGCTTTCATCAATAATAATGTATCAATACTGGTTCATCAATTGTAACAAATGCATCACACTAATGCAAGGTATTAATAACAGTGGAAACTGTGTGTTGAAAGTTATGCAGCAACTCTGTCTTTTCCATTCAAATTTTCTGTAAATCTAAAACTTCTCTAAAAATAACTTCTATTAATTTGAAATGCGTATTTTCACCTACATCTGTTTCTAATTTATGGATAATAGTTAGCATACAGTAGCCTCAGCTTGAGCCCAGTGTGACTTTATTCAAATATGAAAAGCACAGACAACTTAGAATTTTGCTTAATTTCTGGAAAACTTCTTCAAGTATTAGAGTCAATAAATCCTCAACATGACTGATGATTTATTATTAGGTCAGAATAATTATTATTCAAGCATTAGATTCAATAAATCTTCAATGTGATTGATTGTTTATTATTAGGCCAGATTATTTATTATTAGATATTACCTTATATACCTAGAGGTGTGTCCACAGAACCCCAACACTCAGTTACTATTTCTTTTCTACACATCTCATCTTTGCTGCTTTGTGGATCCCCAGGATAATAGCTGAGACAATTTATTTAGTTTGGGATTTTTAATTTCTCCCATCACCGGTTTGGCAGAGGGCTCTGAAAGAGAACAACATCTTAGAATCCGGAAAGGAGAATTAATCTATAAAAATTCAATTAACCTGTACAATGCTTGTTGAGTCCTTATGGAACTTAATCAGAGTTTTCTTAACTTATTAGCCGCTTCGCCTATTTTGCATCTTGTAGCCTGTGACGCTGGCACTAAACAATCAGAATAATGCTGACAGGCTAAACAAACTAATAAAGTAAATCCAAGGATTAGACTCTTCCATCATCTGCAGAAGACAACCAAAAAATCTCACCTGTGAGTTCCAACAGCAAGACTCTGAGTGCTGGTGGGCTTTGAGGACAGGCCATCATGCTCTGCCTGTCTCAGGAATCCACAAAGCAGGTTACTGCTGCTCCGCTCCTGACTTGCTGTATCCACTTGGGGAAAGTTCCAGACTATACTGAACCCATAGGTTGAAGCTTGGGGACCCCATTTGATGACGTTTATCTCAGACTGAGCATTCTCAATAATGAAGGAGAATACTTAATGAAGATAAATTGTTCTAAGCTCTTTAAATGAAGATCTAAGAGATCTCTATGGAATTGTGAGCTGTTTGGATAAGTTATTCAGGGATTCCAAGCTCAGTATACTCTCTAATCAGGTAAAGGCTGTTTAGCAACTGACTATGCATTTGGCACAGATTTGTGGGGAACACATTTGAAAGAAAAGAAGGTGGATTTAGTTTTGAATATTTAGTTGAATAGTTTTATATTTGAATATTTGGGGCTTGTTTTGCCTACAGAATATTCTAGTGGAATGCCCAGTGGGCAGATAGAATTGCAGGTCTGGAGAGATTTTTGCCTTGGGGGTATGATCTGTGGACATCAGCATCTAATGGGGAGTTGGACCTTTGGATATAAAAGGGGATTCTGTGTATAGAGAAGAGAACGGTGAACTAAGGAAAGAACTTAAGGAATGTGGAATTCAGAATTTTATTAAAGACCAGCAGGAAGGAGATTCCTGAACAGCGATTGAGATGGCACCATCAGAGTTAGGAGAAAGAATCCATGAGTGTCATCAAATAACCCAGATTTTTGGGAGTGATGCTCAAATGTTGTAGTGGTAATATATAATTTGGATGTCTGTCCCTTCAAATCTCATGTTGAAATTTGATCCTGAACATTGGAGGTGGACATGGTGGGAGGTGTTTGGGTCATAGGGGCAGATTTGAAGTAATAAATGAGCTCTTGCTCTATTCATTCCTGAGAGATCTGATTGTTAAAGGAGCCTTGCATCTCCACCTATCTCTCTTGCTCTCACTCTCTCCATGTGACATGTCTGCACTCCCTTTGCCTTTTGCCATGAATAAAAGCTTCCTGAGATCCTTACCAGAAACAGATGCCAGTGCCATGCCTATACATCCTACAGAACTGTGGGCCGAATAAAAGTCTTTCCAAATAAATTACTCAGCCTCAGGTATTTCCTTTAGAGCAAAGCAAAATGGACCAAGACATGTGGTATCATAAATGATAATGACAGTTTGGTTTAGGAATAATGAAGTCTTGACTAAACTTTGGAGAAGCAATAACACAAAAGGTTGGAAATTGAAAACAGATTTTACAGATTTGGAGATCAGATGAGAGACAGATGAGTAACTATTTGCAGTTATTTGTTTCCAGTGAGTGTGGATAATCTGCCTCAAAATTTGGCTTTAAGAAAAAAGGAGAAAAAGTAAACAGTGAAAATCAAAGAGAGTGATTAGAGTTAAAATAATGAGTAGATTAAAAATGATGGATAAATAGACGGAATGAATTTGTCTTGATAGAGTTAAGGCAATGAGTAGATAAAAGATTAGAGAGAGAGAAAGAGAGAGACAGAAAGAGAGAGAGAGAGACAGAGAGAGACAGAGAGAAACAGATGGAATGAATTTGTCTTGGCTCCAATCTGCATGGTTGTATAATTTTCCTTAGCAGTCTTGGAATAGGCATAGAGAAACCAAAGCTTGGTTGTAGGAGGGCAAAGGAGAAAAAATAACAAAATGAACCATGAGGTCTAGCTGAGGATATAAGAAAGTAAAGCCAAGTAGCCAACTGAAGTAATCTGGGGTCTGTAGATCTTAATATTGTCATATAATTGGTCTTTCAGGAATTTGTTTAAAAACTCTTGTACAAATGTAGGAGACTGACTGGGAAGAAAAAGAAGGATGCTATGGCCAGATGGTCAGACACTGGAGTTAAGGCTTCAGAGTGAGATGTTTCTAGGTTCTACTGGTTTCAAGATCCAGAGTGTCAGTGGATGTGGGTGGCTAAAATGAACAGATGACAAAGGTCCCTCAAAGCATTTTGAGGTTGCAGCTGAGGACAGGTTGTTGTAAAACAAACAAACAAGCAAACAAAAGATAAACCAAAAAATCAAAAATCAAAATCATCTGGGATCACAGCAGGACAAGGAACATAAAGAATATCCATGTACTAGATGCTGAAATTCTCAGTAAGGCTGGAGGAGGGGCAGAGATCACTATCAATGATAAATGGGGACAAATCAGAAATGGCCGAATGATATGAAGCCAAGGAGGTATCTAAGGGTGGTTAAAAAAATGGCAGCAATGCCCAGCAGGAATGCAAAGACCCTACCTTTCTTTTGAGGCTTTAATGAAGAGAAAGTATGAACAGACCCCAATTAAGAAGACAAAACAGAAGGCAGAGACTTGATGTGAGAGATATGTGAACACTACTGGTACCATTTTAGGATATAAGGAGTTAATACCCATGCAAGCTTCAGCAAGCAGAGAGCTGTTTGGTTATGTTGTTCTAGAAGGATCCTCTGGACAAAATACAACAAAACAGGCGTGACTTTTTGGGAACTGAGAGAAGAGAATGGAGAAAGATTCTCTTTTCTGTAAATGTGTTTCTTACTTCATCATTCAACATTCAGGTGCAGTAAACTCCATGAATATTGGGTCCTTTTCTGTCTTACTTTTTACAGTACCCACAGTGCCTACTATAGTACCTGATGCATAGTAAGTGCTAGAGTGCATAATAAATATATTATAGAAATGCACAAATGAGAGTGATTTTAAAAAAGCTATAAATGAGAATAAAAGATTGGTGGAAAGAGCACTGTGATTTAGGAGTTAGATAATTTGGCATTCTCCATTCTACAACTGGATATAAATGATGATTCCTTATCTGCCTTGGGAAATATTCTTTAACATTTGTAATGTTTGTATGCTGAATCCATTGTTAGATTTTAGGCAATCTGAGGATAAGCGTTAGGTCAACACCTTTTTCTTCACCTCTCCACTATTTCTGTCACTCTATTAATAAGTGTTTATAGAAGCCTTACTATTTACTATTTATAAGCATAGTAGGAGTGAGGCAGGAAAAGGAAGATAATACAAAATTTCTGCCTTTGGAAATTTTGTTGGGTAAACAAAACCCAGAGTCCGAAAACATTTGGCAAAGAGTACATAATTAAGTATTCAATTAATCCAGGTTGTATTTTAGGAAGAAGAAAAAGATCCCTGAGAGGATGTCCTAAAATTGGTAAAACTGGATATGCAGAGAGGTTGGAATGGAGGGTAGTGTCCCCTTGATATTCTCAAAGTACAAAATTTATATTTTTATTTTATTCTCCAGCTATCAACTAGCTACACACATGAGCATCTACCAGGAAAAGAGGTTTTAAGAAGTCTCTCATTGCAACATATGGTCAGGGGTAGAAAAATAGGCAGTTAGGATGGAAAAAAAAAAGTATACGAGGGAAGAAGAGAGGGGGTGAAACAAAAAAATAGAAAAATCTAGCCAGGTGGAAAAAAGCACCTTTCCTGTTGATTGGAAGAAAGAATCGGCACTGTTTCTTCTGTCCATGGCCTTTTACTTTTGGCCTAGAGCTTGCATTTAATTTGAATGTTATTAACACATGAAATCTAGTGCAGTCAAATGATTCTCCCCATTCAGGGTGTTTAATTTTAAAAATTTGCAAGTTGAATAAATGGCTTTGCAGAATATGGCAGGGTTTCTTCTCAGCAAGGAAAGTGTTGAGGTTGTCTGCAGACGTAAAGGCTGGGAAAGAGAATAGAATGTGAGAAATACCTGGAGGAGACAATGGTTCCAGGTGCTAGACTCATGGAATGTCGCAGAATGTGAAATAAAGTAAATTGAGAATAGTTCAAAAATAAAGCACAGTGATTATTCTGAATAACGATGTAGCAATTTGCATGAAACCTGAAGATGAGCATATACAAACACACACACACACACACACACACACACACACACACACACACAGGCAATTGCATATGCAGGTGGGTGTTCATCATGACATTGTATGCAATAGCAAATCAGCAGGTAATATGTCCACGAATGACAAAATAGACAATAAATTACAGAATATTCATACCTAGAATTATTGTATACTAGCTAAAGTGATCTAGTCTTACCTTTAGTGAAATGGACAATTACTCAGACCATATTGTTGAATAAAAAATACAGGTTTCAAAACAACAAGAAAAGATAAAATGAAATATGCAAAATTGAAATATGTTACTGAGTTTATCCCTTCTGATAATCTATAAAATAGACATCGGTTGTATTTGAATGCAAAGTCTCTATTTGATATCTTATTAGTACCATGTAAAAAAGGGTTAAGATAGGAGGTTGACGATTTGTGGAAGAGAGGACTGATTTTGAATACTTGCTATCTTTCTGGAGCTGTGCTAGATACTTGCTATGGACTAAATCATGTCCCCATTCCAATTTCACATATCAAATCCCTAAACCCCAATATGGCTATATTTGCAGATACAACTTGAGGCATTTATGGTTAGATAAAGTTTCAAGGGCAGGGACCTGATATGATAGGATTAGTGTCTTTATAAGAATAGATACCAGAGTGAGCACCCTGTCTGTCTCTCTTTCTCTCCCTGAATTTCTCTCTTCTTATTTTCTCTTTCTGCCATGCGAAGACACAGAAAGAAAGTGGCCATCTATAGCCAGAAAGAGAGTTGGTACCTTAATCTTGGACTTCCCAGTCTTTAGGACTATACAAGAGAAATTTCTGTTGCTTAAGCCACCCCATGTGTAGGGCTTTGTTCTGGCAGACCAAGCAGACTAAGACAGTACTTTTCCTACTTTATTTCATTTCATTCTACACACAACTCTGAAAAGAATATATTATTATTCTCATTTCATAGATGAAGCCATCCTGCTATAGCCAAGATAATGATTGACAGACTTATCCAAGGTCACATTGCTAATAAAGGTTAAAGGTGAATTATTGTTTTTCATAGCACATTATAATTACTAATTTGAGCAAATTCTTCCTTTTATTTTATTTTCTGTTTACCCTCATACTCATTCCTTTTTCTTCCTATTCAAACACACCCATACTAATGTGTTTGTTATGAGGAATCAAACACATGTCCTTGAAAAACAGTGTTATTTTGTATGTGTATTTTAAATGTACATGAATGGTCTTATGTTAATTCTATTACCTTTTGACCTACCCTCAGCTGATAGCAATTTCCTCCGCAAAGTCTCTTCCAATATTTTCATCTTCCATGCCTTAAAATTTCTTTATAGACTCCTTATTGTCTATGTACTTATTTGATTTGCAATATATTTGCCTTATATTGCTTTCCTTTTTAGCCAATCTTTAAGATTCTAGAGGAGAGAGACTATAGTAAGATTTTTCTGAGCACCAAACTGTTTTTCTCATCTCTCTTAATGCATTCATATTAAATAAATGAATGAAAACACCCACAGAAACGAAGCAGCTAGTTAGTTTATGTTCCCCAATTTTTTCAACAGCAACATTTCTCCTCCTGAATGAGAAATTGGCCCACATACCTCATGAAAACATTTATATTCTGCACATCTTCTAGGTAAAACCCAAAATGTGGCTCAATACTGCAAAACCATTGATGTCATTGGTGGCCACCTGCATGCAAATAGATGTCTCGAAAAGGAGGTCAGTGCTGAGAGCTTACTCAAGAAAGGCCCACCAGATTTTGACTAGTGAGGGAATACTGCCAAGTAGCCTAGTGAAAAGCTTTTGGGAGTGAATCAAAGGAAAGTTGAAGTAGAAAGAGATGAAAATGTAACAAAGTGATAAAGCAGGTAGGTGATGACATTTGCATGGCTGCAGAATGCAGGCAATAGTGTGGACCTTAAAATTCTACCACCTTTGTGAGTGAAAACAAAGGTGATTGAACTAGAGGATTCTGACTAGAAGCCAGTGCTCAACCCAGTGTGATACTGACCAGACAAGGACATTGTCCCCACTCAGAAATGCACCAACAGAACTAAGGAGAAGGATTACAGGAGCCAAAATGTTTTTGTTAAATTCTTGCACTGAAGCCAGAGTTGCTCTGGAAATAACAGCTCAGTTTGTTAATGCTGATCTGTAATTCCATCCCAAATTCAGGATTTAATTTTTTTTCTTTGCATTTCCATTGTTCATTTGTCCTTTGCCTCTTAAGATGTCTCTTTCCACCTGGGCCTCAGTGACCTTCCCTGGAAAATGGAGTACTTGTCATACTTCTGCTTCTAAAGACAAATTGGGAAAATTATTTGGAAATTCTAAACGAAAGCTTCATCTTTTAGCTCCTTAGAGAACTAGCATTACAGTTGATTACCTAGATGATGATTTGAGCTATTCAACCCTTGTCATTCTGAATGCACTTCTCTTCCAGCTTGCCTTGGAAAGAAAATCAGCCAGTTAAAGCATCAGCTGGAACTCTCTCAGCTCTCAGTGACTGCAGAGTGAACTATAGCTCTCAGCATAGAAAATGTTCTTCCAGTGCTCCAATAAATAGCATTCAGTTTTTAGCCCCAGGGAATTCAGTGTAGCCCTGGTTACTCCTCACTGCTACAACCAACACTGCTTCCTTGGGTAGAAGAAATGATTTATGGAGGTGAGCAGCCATTCCAAACTTTAATTAAGCATGTAAAGAACCACCTATTTTTTAAAGTGCACCAACCAGGAAAAATGAGAGCTGAACTCTTGTAGAACACTAATTACCTTTCCAACATTTTATCTGGTCTCCTTGTTTTACTTCAAGATGAACTGAGCAACAGCCAGTCGACCACCTCCACAGGTGAGCTCTACTCCCTAAAAGCCCTGAGTATCTGAAGTATTGCTCTAGGAGCATGCAAACTTCCTCCTCAGTCCTGCTACTAGTAACTCTCTGTCTCTTTATTTCTTGTCTTTGCAATACACTATCTTGGCTGCCATGGCAATAGAAACCATGGAAATACACAGGTAAATAATTTTCTTTTTGAATAAGTATGTAAGAAATAAAAATAAATACAGATGACACATGAACTAGCCAGATCCTCCCTAGTGTCTAAGTCACTGCCGTGGGAGGAACCTATTCACAAATAATGTAGCCAGAGCATGTGACAAATTAGTGAATCTTTTTGTGCATTCACTTCCTTGGGTGAAAGGTTGGAATTAGGGACAAAAGATAGGGGCCAGTAGCCACACATCTGAGTAAATGGGGGCTTCTTAAGCTTGAGGGCACGAGCTGTTCACACTCTGTAATGGGAAATACTTTCTTCAACTTATGGCTCCTGGGAGGAAATAGAAGAAAGAAAGAACAGGAGTCGCAGATGCCTGGCAATTTGGGGTCTACATACCACATAAGTCATGATTATCAGTTATACCTCAGCAGGATAGGCCCAGATGTGAGGCAGGAGATAAGAAATCACTTTCTGTGTCAGAAGATGAACAGTTCCTGGATATATCATCTCTACATTTTTTCTTCTGGATATGTATGAGACTGACATATACCTGACAATCTCCTGGGATAGTCTCATTTGTTATGACACCTTTACTTTGCTTTAAAATACTTTAGCATAGACAATATAAGATAATGCATATTTTAGTTACCTTAAGATTTAACTTTCTGGCCAGTCATTGCTTGAATCAAGAATTCACAGTTTAAGGGTGGTTACCTTTGTCATAGTGAAATGATAAAAGTTCCCTTATCCTCCTCACAGAGCATGCGACAGGGAGAGTGGCTTTCTTCTTTGGTGCCCTGCTGCTCAAACCTCTTGGGGAACACGCAGACAGACGACCGCATGGCAGCGTCTAAGGGTGAGTGTTTACAGCTCCTGAAGCCCTAGGGGGCGTGTGTTACAGGGTGCTCTTAGTTTTGCCATTCGTAGGCAGCTTGTGTGAGCTCAATTAGACCTCCGGCCTTATCACAAGGACAAAGGGCTTTCTGTACCTCTGGTTTCTTTCCTTGGTGTACCAGAAGAATAGGATCACACGTGGGCTTGGAGAATGAGTGCAAGGTTTCATTGAGTGAAAGTAGCTCTCAGCAGATGGGGAGCCAGAAGGGAGATGGAGTGGGAAGGCGATTTCTCCCTGCAGTTGGGCCTCCCTGGCCAAACTCCAAGTCAGTCCTCTGGTCAATGGCCTGCTGGTCTGCCAGTGCCTGTTAGTGCACTCTTACACTGGTGCATTCCTCTCAATGTCCTGTCGATGTCCAGCTGCTTGTGTGTTCTTCCGCTGGTGTGTTCCTCTCAACGTTCAGCTGCTTGTGTCCCTGCCTGTTAGGGTCTTGGGGTTTTTATAGGCACAGGATGGAGGCATGGTGGGAAAGGGTGGTCTTGGGAAATACAACATTTGGGCACAAAGGCAGGAATGCCTATCCTCACCTAGGTCTGTGGGCACAGGCCCGGAGGTGGAGCCCTAGCCGGGGACCACTCCCTTGCCTTGCCAGCACTTCCCTGCCCTTCTCCAGTATCAATATCAAAAAGGACCACACTCCGGGGGTAGTTACTCTAAGTGCTTCTGTGCTCTGTACTTGATCAGTAACCAATGCTCTATTAACCAACATACTCTTTGTTAGGGGTTTTAATAGTGATAAATGGTAGTAGTTGACCAGTGTGATGAATGTTAAAAATGGATTTCTGTGGCTTGATTCTTAAAAGACTCTATGTTCAGAGCCTGGATTACAGAAACACAAACTAAGAGCCTAAGGTGTAAGATGTAAGGATTCCCTCACTCTGAGGGTCATGAAAGTGCATAGTGGGCACCTCAGTATGTAGCCCCCTAAATGTTAACTGCTTGCCTTAGTCCCTCCCTGGTTGACCATTTGTTTAGAAGCCTTTTCGATGATCTGATGCCGACCCAATCCCATCTCCGGAGAGTTGCTATGTCTGCCAAAATTGAGCTGTCTGTGTTATGTATGGTCAGAGTATTTGAAAGGACACAGTTCTAGAACCTCAAATAGCATGGAAGACAATCTGTATGAACTGTTTTGCGCCTGTCTGCATGCATACCTGTATGTAGTAAGTTTTGGTCTGAGACATCATTTTTTATAATCAAATAACAAGGTGATATGGTTTGGATGTTTGTCCCTTCTAAATCTCACGCGAAAATGTGATCCTAAAAGTTGAAGGTGGGACCCGGTGGGGGATGTTTGGATCATGGGAGCAAATCCTTCATGAATAGCTTGGTACTCTCCCAGTACATTCTCGCCCTGTTCATTCACACGAGAGCTAGTTGTTTAAAGGAGAATGGCACCTTCTCTCTCTCTCTTGCCATGTGCCACACGTCCTTCCCATTTGCCTTCTGTCATGATTAAAAGCTTCCTGAGGCTGCACTAGAAGTCAGGAGTCTCATGCTTGTACAGTCTGCAGAACTGTGAGCCAAATAAACTTCTTTTCTTCATAAATTACTCAGTTTAGTGTATTCCTTTATACCAATGCAATACGGAGTACTACTTAAGCTTGCAGGGGAATAGTTAATCCTTGCTTAATTTAAATGATTTTGGTAGCTACATTTGCTTGACATTAAAAAAACCTAAATGTTGTGCTTGATTAAAATAACTTCAGGCCTGGTGTGATGGCTCACACCTGTAATGCCAGCACTTTGGGAGGCTGAGGTGGGTGGATCACTTGAGCTCAGGAGTTTGAGACCAGCTTGGGCAACATGGTAAAACCCTATCATTACTAAAAATTCAAAAAATTAGTTAGGTGTGGTGGTGTGTGCCTGTGGTCCTAGCTAATCAGGAGGATGAGTTGGGACAATCGCTTAGGCCCAGAAGGCAGTTGTTGCAATGATTACCTGGGTGGCAGAATGGGACCCCCATCTCAAACAAAAACACAAACTTTCATCCCCACCTCCCCCCAACCAACATTTGCTGCCACCTCTTGTATATTTCAGTAACAGACAGTGGACAGGTGAAAATCTGTTGGATGTTAGATGGGGTTCACTTATCTCTACCATGCCCCTGACCTGGAATTAAACCTGGGAGTTTTGACTGATTAAATGAGCTCTTTATGTTGAAATTTCTCAACAAAAAATAACTAGGGAAAACTTAAAGTGAAACAAAAGTAGCCGTTTGGTATGGAGAACCAGTGGACACTTTTTCAGACTCTGAATTAATGAAAAACATTTAACCTTCTCTGGCCTAAAAAACAATTCCACTTAGTAGGGAATACAATTTTTGATAAGTTCTATTATATTGGCAGTTACAGAGAGTTGGGCCTTCCTAAAGCCAAACCAATTACAGAGAAGGTCTCAGGCATTGAAATGTTACATTCATCCTCCTTTCAGTCTTAGGAGGATTCCACTGAGCTGCACCTCCTACATGAAAATGTACTCTCTGGTGCATTCTTATGTTCTCTAGTAGTTTCCCTGGATGGAAATTGGGATCCAGGAATGGGGCAGTTTCTCAGCAATTGGGGATCTGTCTCTGATAAAAGTAGGTCATCAATAAACAGAAGGAATTGGGGGAAGCCTGAAGTCAAAGGACAGGATGATTATCAACTTGAAAAGCTGCTAATGTTTACTAGGAACTTTGGAGGGCACTGCACTCTCTGAGCACCTTATACATAGCATCTTAATTCTTATAAACCTCTGAAATCCCTTTATCATGGAAAAGGAAATGCAGGCACAGAGAAGCTAAATAACTTGCCAAAGTTATACAGCTAGTAAGCAATGCAATTAGAATTTAGGGAGTTAGGCTCCAGAGTCCTCACTCCTAACTATTATATTGGATGTAATGCCATACTGTCACCCTTAGTAAACAGGAACACTAAGGAAAATAAATGGAGAACTTGGTTGCGGATGTGGAATTCTTTTCTTCTCTCTTTCTTTTTCTTTTTCTTTCCTTCTTTCTTTCTTTCTTTCTTCTTTCTTTCTTTCTTTCTTTCTTTCTTTCTTTCTTTCTTTCTTTCTTTCTTTCTTTCTTGTCTCTTTCTTTCTTTCTTTCTTTTTCTTTCTCTTTCTTTCTTTCTTTCTTTCTTTCTTTTTCTTTCTTTTTTTTGTAGTGACAGGATCTCCCTGTGTTGCTCAGACTGGTCTGGAACTCCTGGGCTCAAGCAATCCCCCAACCTTGGCCTCCCAAAGTGCTGGGAACGCAGCCATGAGCTGCTACACCCAGCCAAGATGTTTCTCTTAGTAACATGAACCAAAAAGAGTTTTCATCATTTTGAATACAATACAGCATGGAGAAATGTTCAGTAACTTTTGGTTTAATTATCCACAGCTGAGACAGTTATTGAATCAACATTGTTTTAATTATGAAGCATTGATTAACTTATGACGCATGATTAACCTAAGTCTCGTTCGTTTCACATGCATATTTAACAAGTAAATCATGTGAAAGGTGTTCAGGTGTGTAACCAGAAAAGAAATTCATGAGTTTATTAGCATTAGCACGTTCTCTTCTTCTCCCTGGCTGAGCATGAGAACAATAAGTCCACTCAAAGCGAAAATTCATTTGTTCCAAGATTTCCCTCAGCCTTCCAAATCCAGCTGGCAAGGACAACCTTACTGAGATAAGCTGAGTTTTCATCTTGGAAAAGACACACTTCTGGTCTTAGATTTTCTTTCTAAGAGCAGTTCATGTTCTTTTTTTTCACACACTTATTTCTATTGGAGCAAATATTCAAATATGTGCAGTAGTGGTGCATTTGCTTTTGGAAATTGCCAGTTAAGATGGAAGATGGGCTTGAGGATAATACGGCTATACCAGGGCACAGGCTGGTGAATGCTTTAACAAGGTTCACACACATTATCTTCTGTGCCATTCCCATGAGGTATGAGAAAAGACACTGTCATCCTCCCTCTAACAGAGACAGAAATTGAGTCTCAGTAGGCCCAGGACTTCCAATTCTGACATGCTGCCCTCTCCTCGTGCCTCAATAATGCCCTATTTCTATGGGTTGGTGGGTTGCCTGGCTCTCCTGGAGACCAAGCACAAAGACTCCAGGAGCCCACTCTCTTGAAAAGGTGTTTGTGGTAAGGCCATCCTTGGCCCAGAACTTGGCACAGAAGCTTTTAAGACCTGAGGCAGCCCTGGTATGCAGCAGCAGGCATCTGGTGCTTCAGTCACCGTTTCATGGGCCCCCGATCACCCTCACTCATGGCATCTCGGCTTCTTTCCATGGCACTGGCCCATCCTCTCTTTCTCGGACAGATCCCAGATCAAAATCCCAAAAGGGAATCAGAATCATTAGCTTAACTCTTTACCAACAGCTCATTAGGTAGAGCCTTTCACACCAGGTGCCCCCTGTCCATCACAGATGGCTTTGCCCTTCTGCCCTAAGCAAGTGGCCATGGAAGGGGAAGCTTCAGCTCTGAGGGGACGTAGGGCATGGAGAGTACCATGGCTCTTTATGGAAGGCACGTCTAGCACATGGCAGTGACAATGTCGATGCTGTTGATCATGATGGTGACAATGATACGTACTAGGTACTGAGTGCAGAGGATGTACCTCTCACCAGGCCAAGCCTTTTTCTTGCATGTTCTGTGAGGTTTGTCAACTGAGTTTGTGCTGAAGTTCCACAGAGGGAGCTGGACAAGCAGCAGTAGAGAATTCCAACAGCATCTCTGGTTCTTCTTTCCACCCACGTTGTTGCCGATGACAGGACCTCATTCTTTTTATGGCTGAATAGTACTCCAGGCTGTATATGTTCCAAATTTTCTTTTTCCCTTTTTCTTTTTTTTTGTTGAGATGGAGTCTTGCTCTGTCGCCAGGCTGGAGTGCAGTGGCACCATCTCTGCTCACTGCAACCTCCCTCTCCCAAGTTCAAATGATTCTCCTGCCTCAGCCTCCCAAGTAGCTGGGATTACAGGCGCCCACCACCACGCCCAGCTAATTTTTGTATTTTTAGTACAGACAGGGTTTCTCCATGTTGGTCAGGCTGGTCTTGAACTCCTGACCTCAGGCCATCTGCCCGCCTCAGCCTCCCAAAGTGCTGAGATTACAGGTGTGAGCCTCCGTGCCTGGCCTCTGGTTCTTTTTACTGTGCTAGAACGGACTAATTTAGCATGGTAAATAGCTATGTATTGTCACACAATGGGTAGTGTGACAGCATCTTCACTGACCCAATATAGGAAGTATAAAAATGGAGGTGTCTAGGATGCCAGCTCTCCTTTGGTTCTTGTGGCCCCAAGTTGCAGCATGGAGCTAGTGGTCAGTTGGAGTCAGTGCATAGCCCTTAGACAGGCAATGCCTTTCCAGCTGCAACCAGGCACTCCTGATTCTTCTTTCCACTCAATCCTTCCTTGGAGTGTGCTCCGTGATGTGATGTGAGGGGCTAGCAACCCCATCTTTCCTTCAAGCAGCTGTGATTTCCTCCTGAGAGTCATTCAGGTGGTTTTGAAGATTGTCTGGTTTTCTGGAACACCCCTATTACAGTGTCCACATCCCTTTTTAAAGGGCAACATTGGGCTTTTACCAGCCAAACCCTTCTGGGGAAAGATGATGGCCATCTGCAGAGTGATGGGGAAGCCATTACCAACTGTCTTTACCCCACCATCAAGAATGCACAGTCATTTTTATTTGTGTCTAAACTAAAGAAAGAATTCTGCCCAGGGACTTCTTCCAAAGCTCCTGAGCTAGAAATACTGAACTGCATCTCAGTTTCTTTCTTTTGTTTTCTTTCTCTTTCTTTCTTTTCTTTCTTTCTTTCTTTCTTTCTTTCTTTCTTTCTTTCTTTCTTTCTTTCTCTTTCTTTCTTCTTTCTTTCTTTCTTTTTTGTTTCTTTGTTTCTTTCTTTTTCTTTCTATTTATTTCTTGAGATGGAGTCTTACTCTGTTGCCCAGGCTGGAGTGCAATGGGGCGATCTTGGCTCACTGCAACTTCTGCCTCCTGGGTTCAAGTGACTCTCCTCCCTCAGCCTCCTGAATAGCTGCGACTACAGGCACCCGCCACCATGCCCAGCTAATTTTTATATTTTTAGTAGAGACGGGGTTTCACCATGTTGGTCCGGTTGATCTTGAACTCCTGACCTGGTGATTCGCCCGCCTCGGCCTCCCAGAGTGCTAGGATTACAGGCGTGAGCCACCATGCCCAGCCTGCATCTCAGTTTCTTATCTCCCTTGCTCCCCTTATGTTCCCCAGGCTTGGCTGATAACAAGAACGGCCATGATATCTGTCTAAATCCAGAATTCTAAGCCTCCAACAGACCTACCTTTCCAGAATTTCTAGGTGGGGACCTAGGAATCTGTATGTTTATAGCATTCTGAAGGCCAGGATTGTCAGCCAAGTTTGGGACACACTGACCTATTCTGAAATCACTGACTTTTTCCCCCCATCTTTCCCCCATTAAATCAATGTAATACCCTACTGGAATCTGGGTATGAAAGCAAGCTTGGACACCAATAAGGAGTCTTGAACTCCTAGGCTCAAGTGACCCTCCTGCGCCAGTCTCCTGAGTAGCTGGGACTATAGGCGTGTGCCACTACACCTAATTAACTTTTAAATTTTTGTAGAGACAGGGTCTTGCCATGTTGCCCAGGCTGGTCCCAAACTCCTGGCCTCAAGCAATCCTCCTGCCTCCGCCTCTCAGAGTGCTGGGATTACAGGCGTGAGCCACCACACCTGGCCAGGAACACGATCTTTAACAAGCCACTTCCTTCCGGATCCTTATTCCCATCTGGAAAATGGGCGTATTTTACTAGATCACTGGATAATGCTGTGTACCATTTGCGTTTACTAGCCTGGGCTGCGAAAATTTATGTCACATTTCCCACAAATCTTTTGAAGCATTTTTTAAATCAATCATTTGAAATTTCCAGGACTGTCACCAGGGCCAGAGAGAACTAAAGTTCCCATGTGTGCTGAGATGACTCCAGTGAAAAAGCCTGGCATAGGGCCCAGCACTTAGAACTTCCAGAAAGTTAGTTTTCTTTCAACTGTGTTATGCCAACCATGTTTTCAAATAGTAATCACTACAGAGGCTTCTGCATCAAACCTTCACACATAGCTCCCACTCCAGAATTCACTGACACACAGGCCCACCAGCAATAGGCTACCTTTGCACAATATTCTCTGATGGCAACTCCAAAGCCCGGACTCTTTCCACCACACTGTGGTCCCCTAGGTGGGGCCATCGCTCAGCCCACCCCAATCCAGATGTGATCCCCCTGTGATCTGCTTCTGGCGAGATTCTCAGTCTGGACAGGTCTTCCCCATGAGATAGAACCTGATAAAGAGCTAGGGCAATTCTAATAAGATTACCGAAGGTCCACGCAACTTCTCAGTTTTGGCCTGATCTGAAGGAAAACCTATTCTTTCCTAGTGATGAATGAACTCTCTTATCGCTAGCTTCTAAAGGGAAACAAAAGAATGCCTCTTGTACTTTTTAAGTACCTCTATCAGAGTCATGAAATCATCTGTCAAGACTATTTACCTTTTATGTTTCCATTCTGGTAAGAACCCTTTAAATGAGGACACTGCTGATTGCTGGTGATGTTTTTTGAGCAAACACTCCGGGGTATGGATGAAAGCCAATGGCAGGTCAAATAACTCCTTGGGAAAGTTACTTCTCCTGTATTCAGATTTCACTAGAAGGTTCCAAGATGAAAGCAAACCTAAATTTCGGTCTTAGTTGCTGTCCGTTTTTGTGATGAACAAGTGTTTTCCCTTTAGCTGGTGTATCAGGCGGTGTTCTACCAGAGAAACAGAATCGGTAGGAGATACATATACATGTCCAGATTTACTTCAAAGAATTGGTTTACACGATTGTAGGGATTGGGAAGTCCAAAATCCACATGACAGGCTAGCAATCTGGAAAACTCTAGGCAGGAGCTGATGCTGTAGTTTGCAGATGGGATTCCTTGTTCATTAAAAAAAATCTGTTTTGTTCTTAAGGACGTTGAGGGATTGGATCAGGCCCACCCGGATTACCTAGATAATCTCTTTTACTTAAAGTAAACTGATTGTAGGTGTTAATCACATCTACGAAATGCCTTCACGGCAGCACCTAGATTAGCATTCGATTGAATAACTGGGGAATACAGCCTAGCCGAGTTGACACATAAAATTAACCATCACAGCAACATGTCCGCTAAATTTTATCGACCGTCTTACAGGCTGTTAGGGGACTGTGGCAGAGAACTGTGATGGCCACTCAGTTTCACCCTGAACCAAAGGCCCCTATCAAGTAACCACATAGCCAAGCAAAATTCCAGTCAATGGAAATATTGACTAGTTGGCTGGCTTCCCAAGGAATGGCACCAGACAGGAAATGCAAAAATGAGGAAAGCAGGCACCGGAGGCAGAGGGGTTTGGTTCTTTTTATTTTTCACTGGGAGGTGGTAAGTTAGCCCTGTGGTCCATGTATGCAGATGGGAGAAGCGACTTGGAAACTTCAAAGCAATTGGTAATCCCCAAAATGGGTGTATCTGGTTTGAAAGGAATCATTATTTTATTGGAAATGGTTGGTGTCCCAATTCTGTTTTGCCATTGGCCGCCATAATTGTGGGTTTGCACATGGCTGGCACATGCCAAACAGAAGTAGACAAAGCTCTCACTCTGTAAGTGGGACCTTGGGTAGGAGCTGCCTCCACGATAAAAAGAGAGGGTAGTACAAATGGGCTCTTAAGCCTGTTCCTGCTGTAGTTCTAGAGGTGGCTCGGAACCTTCTCATCAAATATATCAGTTACTTATTGTTGTGTATTAAAGCATCTCAAAACAGAGTGGCTTAAAACAATAATCATTTATTTTGCTCATGAATCTGCAACTTGAGTAGGGCTTGGTGAGAAACGCTCACGAAACTCCACGTGGCATCAGTTCGGGTGTTTCCATAGGGCATAGAGGTTCCACTTCCAAGATGGTTCAATCACATGGCTGGCAAGCTGGGGCTGGCTGTCAGTCAGGAGCCCAGCTGGGGTGAAGTGGGGATCTCGATTTTTCTCTCCACGTAGGGCTCTCCATGTGGCCTGGGCTTCCTTACAGCATGGCTAGGTACAAAAGCAAGCATCCAAAGAGAGAACCAAGTAGAAGCTGTATCACCTTTTAAGACCGAGGTTCAAAGTTCTGCATCATCACTCCTACATCCTATGCACCAAAAGTGTGTCACCAAAGCCAGTCCGTATTCCAGGGTAGGGAAATGAGACTCTATCCCTTGGTTGGAGGAGTGGCAAAGAGTTCGCAAACATGTCTTAAAGTCACCTCCGCAAACAATATTCCTGTTCTCCACTCTCACATTGAGTACTATCTCTAACACCTCCTTTCTTCTCACCAACAGCCCCCAACCATTCAGCTTATCACCAAGACTTGTATATTCTGGTACCAACAAATATCTTCAAATCTTTGCATTCTCTCATCTCACACCTCAACCATTGCATCTTCCTAACTGATCTTCTGCCTCCACTCTTTCCTCCTGTGATATTTTAGATTAGGTTCAGTTGCATGTGACAACAAATCCAAGTAACAGTGGCTTAAACAAAATCAAAATACACTTTTATTCTTTGCAACAGGGTCTCACTCTGTTGCTCAGGCTGGAGTACAGTGGCATGATCACAGCTCACTGCAACCTCCACCTTCTGCTCTCAAGTGATTCTCCTGCCTCAGCCTCCTAAGTAGCTGGGACTACAGGCATGCATCACCATGTCTGGCTAGTTTTTGTATTTTCTGTAGAGGCGGACTTTTGCCATGTCACCCAGCTGGTCTTGAACTCCTGGACTCAAGGGATCTGCCTACCTCGACCTCCTAAAGTGCTAGTATTACATGCAAGAGCAACCATGCCTGGCCAAAATATACTTTTTAAAAAACGTAAAAGAAACTGATACATAGCTGTCCAAGGCCAATACAGTGGCTCCATGATTGTCAGGGATCCAGGCTACTTTCATTCTGCTGCTACACAGCCCTTAGTGTGCCATGATCCAAAATGGCTGCCTGAGCACCACCCATCACTTCCACATTCCAGCCAGGAAGAAAAGAGTGAAGAGGCTGGGTGCGGTGGCTCACCCCTATAATCCCAATACTTTGGGAGGTTGAGGTGGGCAAATCATGAGGTCAGGAGTTTGAGACCTGCTTGACCAACATGGTGAAACCCTGTCTCCACTAAAATTACAAAAATTAACCAGGTGTGGTGGTGTGTGCCTGTAATCTCAGCTACTCAGGAGGCTGAGGCAAGAGAATTGCTTGAACCCAGGAGGCGAAGTTTGCAGTGAGCCAAGATTGCACCACTGCACTACTGCCTGGGCAACAAAGTGAGACTTCATCTTGAAAGAAAGGAAAGAAAGAAAGAAGGAAGGAAGGAAGGAAGGAATGAGGGAGGGAAGGTAGGCAGAAAGAAAAGAAAGAAAAGGAAGGAAGGAAGGAAAGAAAAGAAAAAAGAATGAAGAAAGATACATCCTCCCCCTTTAAGGACTCTTCCCAGAAATTTTTACTTATAACACATTGACTGGTACCTAGTCACGTTATCACCCCTAGCTGCAAAGGAAACTGGGAATGAAATCTTTATTTGGGGTGGCCGTATGCCTAGCTAAAATGGGCCAGTAACTAGCAATCTTGGCCAGTCCTCTGAATCTATTGTCCACATAACAACCCAGAATCATTTTCCTAAAACATATAGCTGAGCATAAAATGTGTATCTGCTTAAAGCCTTCAGTGGTCCCCTATCCCTTCTCAATAAAATCAGAATTCCTTAAAATGACTTCATCTTTCTTCCATTCTGGGATTCCTCTGTTCACTCTCACTAGTGATACTCTAGCTTCAAAAAGCCCTAACCAAGCTGTAGTTTCTATCACATTCTCTCTCCTCTCAAGATGTTTGCACGTACTGTTCCTTCTTCCACCCTCTTTGCAAGTTAAGGCTTCAGGTTAGACTTCACTATCTTTCAAGAAGTCTTTTAGGGTCTGTATTAGTCTATTCTCACACTGCTGTAAAGAACTACCTGAGGCTGGGCACCATGGTACATGCCTGTAATCCCAGCACTTTGGGAGGCTGAGACCAGTGGTTTACCTGAGGTCAGGAGTTCAAAACCACCCTGGCCAACATGGTGAAACCCAGTCTCTACTAAAAATACAAAATTAGCTGGGTGTGGTGGTGGATGCCTGTAATCCCATCTACTTGGGGGGCTGAGGAAGAGAAACTCTTGAACCTGGAAGCCTGAGGTTGCAGTGAGCTGAGATCACACCATTACACTCCAGCCTGGGCAACAAGAGTGAAACTCTGTCTCAAAAAAAAAAAAAAAAAAAAAAAACTACCTGAGACTGGATAATTTATAAAGAAAAGAGGTTTAATTGGCTCACAGTTCTTCAGGCTGTACAGGAAGCATGGCTGGAGAGACCTCATGAAACTTACAATCATGGCAGAAGGCAAAGAGGAAGGATGAAAACTCACTCCTGGCCATGCGTGGTGGCTCACGCCTGTAATTCAAGCACTTTGGAGGCCAAGGCAGGCAGATCACCTGAGGTCGGGAGTTCAAGACCAGCCTGACCAACACGGTGAGACCCCGTCTTTAAAAAAAAAAAAAGAAAACTCACTCCTTATGATGAGAACAGCAAGGGGGAATCCACCCCCATGCCAATCACCTCCCACCAGGCCCCTCCTCCAACACTGGGGATTACAATTTGACATGAGATTTGGGCGGGGTCACAGATCCAAACTATATCAGGGTCCCACAAAAATGTTTTGCTTTCTTTTAAAATCAGAAGAAAAAAGCAAACTTTCAAGTCCAAGGACATGTTTGAATGTATAATTTTAATATATTTGTCTTTATACCAGTGCAGCTGTAAAATATAATTTTTAATATTTTTCAGGTAGGAAGGAGCCTGTGAAAGCAAGGGTCCCAGGGGCCACGAAGGTTGCAATGCGGCCCTTGTCCTGTTGGCTCCAATAGCTCCCTTCAGTGTTAGCTCTTCCTGCACATCTTAACTGCTGGGCACCCGATGGTCTCTCCCAGCTGAGAGGCACCCTGGAGGGCAGGGCCTGTTTTGTTCCCTTTGTTTCCACAAATACAGTCTGAATACACTGCAGGGTTACATGATGTGATCCTCTCATCCCCGGTAAAGATAAGGGTGCAGGTCTTGCCTGGCTCCTTTATCTACCATTATCTAACTTTATCTACCTTTATCCTTACCTACCTCTCACCCTACTGTCTTGGTTCCAATGCTAAGTATATGTGACTTGGAGCAACTGACTTCATCTCTAAATCTCAGTATTGCCATCTGAAAAATAGAGCAATAGTAAGTTCTTGTGAGGTAGATAAAAGAATACACCACCTGTGAAGGGCTTGGCAGTTCCTGTTGCGTAGTAAGCACTCAATAATTATTACGTATTGTTGTTATTGTTGCTGTGGCCAATTAGTGTCCTATCTGTCCCAGAAATCCATTCATTTAAGAACTGGCTCCTGGAGAAGAGAAGAAATGACTCATCCCCACCCCCACCCCCTGCTCCCCAATGATCACCTCTAGTGGTGGCATTTCAGGCTGTGAAGATGACCAGAGTCACGAGGCATTCCCATAGCCTCGGACCATTTTCTACGGCCTCCACTCGGGTGGTGTGTGGGGATAGGGGCAGGGCAGGGCCTATTACTGGGAAAAGGCACAAATATTAGAGTCTAACCCATTGGGTTCAAATCCTGAATCCAATTTTTCCAACCATTACCTACACTCTGCATTCCAATTCCTTCCTGAAAAATGAGGCTCGTAATAGCACCTACCTCTCGGAGGGTCTGGGAGGATTCAATGAGGCACTGAAGGTGAATTAACAGCAGTTAATGTACTTGATCCTCATGAACTGTTAGTATCCTCCTCGATTTAAACTGGAGCAGGAGGTATGGAGAGACTACGTCACTTGTCCAAGGTCACACGGTTGGGAGTTGTGGAAGCGGGTAAAATGCTGGCAGACTGGCCCCAGGGCCTCGTTCTTAACTCTATTTCTTTTCATCAGGAGGTTCGTTCTCGTCTTTGCTCAGCCTGGGGAAAAAGGTGTAGGGTATGGCTAGAAAGTCACGAAAAGACAAAAAGCCTAGGTTTGTATCTCCAAGTTTTATCCCAAGAACACAGTGGTGCACATAAAGACGCTCGTGCGTTGCCTCATAGTTGTGATACCGAAGTCAAACGGCAGAAGGAATCAAAAGAGCCCACGGCAGGGAATGAATTCAGCCTGGGATCAGCCTTCTTTCCAAGGGCAGGGTGGGGGTGCAACGGTGGGTAGAGCCACAAGAAATGCAAAACTCAGATGGCCAGCTGAGGGGTGGGGGAAGGGAATGGGGGGGTCCACCCTCCCTCCCCTTCTTCCTCTCCCCAGCCCTCCCCTCGCCTGCCCGGTGCCCTCCTGCCGTGCTCCCCAAGACAGCTCATTCCATTCTCTGTTCCCCGGGTCTCTGTGGCCCCGCCCCCAGTGTAGCCTGCAGTAGGCGACGGGGCCTCCCACCCCGGACCCCCAAAAGTGCTCTGGCCCCTCTCCCCAGCGACAGGGGTCTGCCCCCTCCTCCGCCTGGGCAGAGCCACCCAACACCTCCCACCCCCCAGCCCCCACTCCTGCAGGTCTTTCTCCCACGCCCCACCTGGCCCAGACAACCTCAAAATCTCCCGTACCCCCAACAGCAGGATCTGCCCATTCCCCCCACCACCAGCCCCTCACAAAAGCTAGGCACCCACCCTGTCTTCTCTTGCCTTTATCCCACCTGCTCCTAGGGCCTGGCCAGCCCCCTCCTGCGCTGCCCTTCACAGCGACTCCTGGATCGCGTGGTCAGGCGCTACGCAGAGGTGGCTGACGCTGGCAGCATCTTCATGGACCACTTCACCGACCGGGACAAGCTGCGCCTGCTCTACACGCTGGCTGTCAACTCGCACCCCATCCTTCTACAGGTACACAGCGATCCAGCAAGCCCTCTAGGTTGGGGGTCAACCTTGGACTCCCAGAAGCCGCCCTGAATTGAGCCCTCTCCCTCTTTTGATTGCATGTCTTGGGGCCACTCGCCTGTGTTAGAACTTTGCTGGCATTTGTTGGTTTCTGCCGTGTGAAAGTGCTGTGGCTGCTGTAGAGGAAACAGGGGTGGGAGCCCAGAGCTGGGACGGGGACGGGAATAGGAGGGAGGAGGAGCCACCTTCAGTGCCTGAGCAGCCCTAAAGGGCTGTGTAAGGGAGGCCAACTTTGACCTGTGCCTCAAACATCAGTCAGATGGGAGGGAGCTCAGAAGTGGAGAAATAGCCAAAGAATGACCCACACAGAGATGTGCCTTGCAGTTATGCTTGGAAAGGAGATTAAAAAAAAAAAAAAAGGAAGTAACTCCTAAATGTCCATACACAGGGAAATGGTCAAATCAATGAAGATGCATTAAGGGCCTGGAGATAAACTGGTCAACAAGACAAGTAGGGTGTCTCCTGCCTTCATGCAGTTTCCAGTCCAGTGGTAGAGACAAACACTTAACTTGGAAACAAACACCCATAAAATATGTGGAGCCCAATCACTCTGACTGACCCCTGACCTCAAGGGTAAGGACACAGGGGTCACATCAGGGACACAAAGGGAACTAGAAAGTGGGAGAGAGGATCTGGAAAAGGAGGAGGGGTAGAGAGAGAAAGAGGGAAGAAGAGGAAGGAGAGGAGGAGAAGGAGGAGGAAGAGGACTAAGAAAAGGAAGAGGAAGGAAGGAGGGAGAGGAGGAGAGGGAAAGGTAGGAGAAGAGAAGGAAGAAGGGGGGAAAAGGTACAGGTAGAGGAGGAGGAAGCCACAGCAAAGACAGTTAATAAACACTGGCCAAAGGGATGATGACAGAATACATAGTAACAGCTGTCATTTACTGAGCACCTGCTATGTGCCAGGCATTGGGCTGAAGGTTCAACATTATCTCATTTAATGCTCAGACTCATTTAATGCTCTATCTCATTTAAAACCTGCCTGGCTACATTGGCTGAAAGTTTGACATTATCTCATTTATTTATTTATTTATTTTGAGACAGAGTCTTGCTCCATCGCCAGGTGCCAGGCTGGAGTGCAGTGGCGTGATCTCGGCTCACCACAACCTCTGCCTCCCGGGTTCAAGTAGTTCTCCTGCCTCAGCCTCCCGAGTAGCTGAGATTACAGGTGCACACCACCACGCCCAGCTAATTTTTGTATTTTTAGTAGAGACAGGGTTTCACCATGTTGGCCAGGATGGTCTCGAACTCTTGACATCGTGATCCACCCACCTCAGCCTCCCAAAGTGCTGGGATTACAGGAACATTACCTCATTTAATGCTCACAACCACTCCCCGAGAATATTATTATTGTCCCCTTTTCCAGATGAGATTCAGTGGAGTTCTGAGATGTGAAGTGACTTAGCCCAAGTCACTTTTGGCCAGCGTCAGTAACAGAACCCAAACGCAGAGCTGTCCCACTAAAACCTGCCTGGCGACATTGGCCTTTGAAATACTAGTGGAGGAAAAGGAATTGCATGTTGTCCTGCACTCTCACAGGTCTTTTCTCCCAAACCTTGGCTACTTCTAGGCCTGGCTCCTGAGAGGCATGGGCTAAGAGCATGGGGCTGGGACCCTCCACTCAGCTCTGGGCTCTGCCCAGGAAGGGCATGGCATGGAACCTGGGAATGGCTGTGTGACTGCACCTGTAGACAACCACAGTAGGCCCAGGACTTCCCTCCGTGGTACTTAGTAAGAAAGGTCCCCTCTGGGCCAGGCATGGTGGCTCATGCCTGTAATCCCAGCACTTTGGGAGGCCAAAACGGGTGCATCACCTGAGGTCAAGAGTTCGAGACCAGCCTGGCCAGTATGGTGAGACCCAGTCTCTACTAAAAAATAAAAATAAAAAAATTTTATTCTAATGCAACATAAAAATAAAAAAAAAATTTTTTTTAATTAAAAAAAAAAGGCTGAGTGCGGTGGCTCACACCTATAATCTCAGCACTTTGGGAGGCTGAGGCGGGTGGATCACAAGGTCAGGAGTTCGAGACCAGCCTGGCCAGCATGGTGAAACCCCATCTCTACTAGAGATACAAAAAATTAGCCGGGCGCCGTGGCGCACGCTTGTAATCCCAGCTCGGGAGATGCAGCAGGAGAATCGCTTGAACCCAGGAGCCGGAGGTTGCAGTGAGCTGAGATCGCACCACTGCACTCCAGCCTGGGCAACAGGGCGACACTCCATCTCAAAAACAAACAAACAAACAAAACAAAACAAAAAGAATAGCCAGGCGCAGAGGGGCACGCCTGTAGTCCCAGCTACTTGGGAGGCTGAGGCAGGAGAACGCTTGAACCCGGGAGGCTGAGGTTGCGGTGAGCTGAGATCGCACCACTGCACTCCAGCCTGAGCAACAGAGTGAGACTCTGTCTCAAAAAAAAAAAAAAAAAAAAAAAGAGGTCCCTATGAGCAGGGGAAACTCAGATGGGCATGGGTTCTTCACAATGCAGTATGTGGAATAAAATGGGCAGAGGACTGCAGAAAACCATCAGAGCTGGGATGACTTTGTTTTTCAAAGAAGGAAAACAAGGAAGAAAATGCTGAGTTGCTGTTATTTTCCCCATAGTTTAAAGAGACACCATTCTAGACATAGCTGCTTCAAAGAAATAGTCAATGACAGGTTAGCCAGGGTGCCTCTCCGCTTTTCATCTCACAAATCCACAGTTTTGGAACTCTTACAAGGAGGCAGAGGACGCAGCTCAGGGCTTCGTGCTTCCCTAGGCCACTGTTAGGCTGTCTGGAAGGTTCCAGTTAGTTGGGGAACATCTGTTCAATGTATGTAGCTACCCCAGCCAGACACATTCACCCAGGGCTGGCAGGAGAGAGGCTTAAGGCTAGTACAGTAGTTCCCAAAACTTCAGTCACCCACAGAACACCTTCATTTTTGCCCTATCCCAGAACAAGGGATATTGCTATATATATGTGTGTGTGTGTATAAAAATATACATTTTATATATATTTATGTGTATATATACATATATAGTATAACATATTGATATATATTAATATAATATATAATATATAAAAATATATATTATATATAATTATATGTTTATATATAAATTACATATATATTTGCATTATAGTATATGTATGTGTATATACATATAAATATAATGTGTGTGTGTGTGTGTGTGTGTGTGTATATATATATACTTTTTTTTAAAGACAGAGTCTCGTTCTGTCACCCAGGCTGGAGTGCAGTGATACAATCTTGGCTCACTACAGCCTCTGCCTCCTGGGTTCAAGCAATTCTCCTGTCTTAGGCTCCAGAGTAGCTGGGATTACAGGCACGCACCACCACTCCTGGCTGATTTTTAAATTTCTAGTAAAGACAGGGTTCCGCCGTGTTGGCCAGGCTGACTTCAAACCCTTGTCCTCAAGCGATCCACCTGCCTCGGCCTCCCAAAGTGCTGGGATTATAGGAATGAGCCATGGCACCTGGCTGCTGTTATTTTTTAAAATGTTGTAGCCAGGCATGGTGGCGCTTGCCTGTAGTCCTAGCTGCTCAGGAGACTGAGGTGAGAGAATTGCCTGAGCCTAGGAGTTTGAGGCTGCAGTGAACTATGATTGTACCACTGCACTCCAGCTTGAGGAACAGAGCAAAACCTTGTCTCTGAAAAAAAAAAAGAAAAGTTTTTCCTTAAATCAGCCTTAAGTTGATCTTCCATTATTTTTCCCATAGCCTCTTCCTAAGCAGTGATATCTATGAAATCTCAAATGGTCCTATTTTTTTCAGCTATACAACTCTTACACATATTTCCCTGAATCCCGGATACTATCTAAAATTGTGGCAAGTCCATTAACGTTCTCATACCCTGCTTGGAGGAACTCTGTTGAAATGCAGTCTACTACAAAGAAATGAGAGCAGCCTCCTTTTCTGAATCTTCCCATCAGTAATAGAATTAAAAAATGGGAAAGGGGAGGGACAGAGGCATCGCGTGTTCCAAGATGTATAAAGAAGGTTGAGAGACACTTCGCTGATGTGTTTTGAGATACTGATCTTTCTGTGCTTGCCATGAGGGACAGGGATAGACAGACAGATAGATGGTAGATAGATAGATAGATATAGATAGATGATAGATAGATGATAGATAGATAGATAGATAGATAACTGTCACCAGATTTGTCTCTCTAATCCTCCTCCTTCTGGCTTGGCAGATCTTCCCTGGGGCCGAGGGATGGCCACTGCCCAAGTACCTGGGCTCCTGTGGCAGATTCGTCGTCAACACCAGCACTAGACCACTGCAGGAATTCTATGATGCACCCCCAGATCAGGCGGCTGACCTTGCCTACCAGCTCCTGGGCGTCCTGGAGTCTCTGAGGAGCAATGATTTGAACTATTTCTTCTACTTCACCCATATCGATGCAGGCATGTTCGGTGTCTTTAACAACGGGCATCTGTTCATCCGAGATGCCAGTGCAGTGGGCGTCATCGACAAGCAGGAAGGTACTCAGCAGGGGCCTGGCTGAGCAGCTGTCGGAGGGGAAGGCAGGGTGACTGGAGCTAGGGAGGGGTGGCCAGGGCTCACACTGTTGGGCCTTTCCCACCTCTGCATGTCACAGTGAGACCCACTCAAGTCTGGAGAATGTTAGATTTCATGTAAAATGTCCCACACTCCTATTTGAATTTCTGCCTTACCCCTCCTCACGCTCTCTCTTTCTCTCTCTCTCTCTCTCTCTCTCTCTCTCTCTCACACACACACACACACACACACACACAACCACACAACCTTTGCGTCCATCTCCCGCTCAGAGTCTTTCTCATCAGATGCCTTTACCCTTTATCTGAAACTTAAGTATCAGGCTGATTCACTGGTACATTTTGCAATCTATTTTGGCACAATTGCTCTTTATAAAGTTTTCAAAGTGAAAAAGCATGGAACCAAACGAAGTGGGTGACTGAATTGTGTTTCTCACTATGTGTAGAGGTTCATTCCGGGTTCTAGAACCCTTCAAACACCCTCGTCTCTAATGCTGACCAAATTTTCTGAGCCCAATAAGAGGACAAAGGATTTTATTTTCTAATTTCTCATTTTGTTTGTATGCAAAAGCCTACAAAAATAGACAAATTAAACCACACTTATTTCCTGATTCGCCTTTAAGAAGAATCAGATTAGAAGAAATGAGGCTGATTCCAGAATATTCTGGATATATAAATCATGAAACATCAGACACACTACAACTCATTGAATACATATTTGGGATTACTTGTTTTTTCTCCTAACTTTGCATATTATTTTGTTTTTGTTTTATTTTATTGTGTTACTATATTTTTAGACAGAGTCTCACTCTGTTGCCCAGGCTGGAGTGCAGTGAGCAATCTCGGCTCACTGCAACCTCCGCCTCCTGGGTTCAAACGATTCTCCTGCCTCAGCCTCCCAATTAGCTGGGATTACAAGTGTGCACCACCACGCCTGGCTAATATTTGTATTTTTAATAGAGACCGAGTTTCACCATGTTGGCCAGGCTGGTCTCGAACTCCTGACCTCAGGTGGTCCACCCGCCTCAGCCTCCTAAAGTGCTGGGATTACAGGCATGAGCCACCATGCCTGGCCCTAACTTTGCATTTTAAAGGCGCAAATGAAACCAGGCTCAGTAATTTTCTGAGTTCCCTAATTTAGTAATAATGAGAGTCTAACAATATGGATGTGATCCCTGCAATTATCAGCCTAACTTCTGGTGAGGTAAGTGGGTTTTCCATGCCCAGACCTCACCTTATTGTAGCAGAGGATTCCTTCCATGTGGTTCTCAAAAGGAGCCACTGTGTCTCTGAGTCCTAAATCTCCTGGTGACAGGGAAATTCTAGGAGACTATACTATGTCATACAGCAATTCCTTTTTTTTTTTTTTGAGATGGAGTCTTGTCTCGCTCTGCCGCCCAGGCTGGAGCGCAGTGGTGCGATCTCGGCTCACTGCAACCTCCGCCTCCCGGGTTCAAGCGATTCTCCTGCGTCAGCCTCCCAGGTAGCTGGGACTACAGGTGTGTGCCACCGTGCCTGGCCTCACCCAGTAACTCTAATTAGTGGTGTCCTTCCTCAGTGAGCACAGGTGGCAGGGTGTGTAATATTTCCCATTTCTCTTCTAGGCAGCCAAGAAGCCACCGGAGCCGGAGAGAATAAAGACATTTTTAGTTGCCTGGTTTCCGGCTGCCAGGCTCAGCTGCCCTCCTGCGACAGCATGTCTGAGAAGCAGAGCCTGGTGCTGGTGTGTCAGAAGTTGCTGCCTCGACTTCTCCAGGGGAGGTTCCCCTCCCCCGTGCAAGACGACATAGACTCCGCTCTTGCTCAGTGTGGGGACGCCACCCGCCCAGACCCAGAAGCCCTTGGGGCCGCCAGCCAGCTGAAAGACATCTTGAGGCCCCTGAGAACCTGTGACTCCAGATTTGCCTACCGTTACCCAGACTGCAAATATAACGATAAGTTCTGAAAGGCTGGTGTCTAAGTAGCCTCGGGGATGACACGCTTGGCTCTCCATTCCCCCAGTCAGGTTGCTGCAAGGTTGAAAGAAGCCACTCTTTTTAAAATATGAGGACAAAGGCACATGCATTTCTCAGGGACTGAGAGGGAGGTTGTGAAATACTATGTGTCTGTCTCTGCTGGCTGGTACGTCCTGGCAAAGCCCGGGGGTGGGGGGGCATCAGAAGACCTGGGTATGGACGCTCACTCAACGTCTTTGAGCATCAGTTTCCTCTGTTCTCCACCAAACTCTCAGGAGGGTGAAAGAAGACGGAGATGGAGCCACCATTGAGCGTATGTCCGAAGCATGGGACTTGGGACGCGTGCTCACCACCTCCATCCCAGTGGTTACGAAGTGTGTTCTGGAAAAGCACAGAGGCAGGGAGCATGGGAAAGAGCGGCGCAGGTCAGGAGGCTGGAGTGGAGGGAAGGCGGGGTAAGACAGGCTTCCCGCTGCTACCACTTTAGACTCGGACAAGAGGGGCCCCTTCCTGCTCCCTATGGCCTTGCCACACTCCCAACGCCATTGCAGGATGAGGCGACTGCAGGCCACGGGGACAAGCCTGCCACTGCCTAGAGCCTGGTACCTGGGGCTTCATCCACCTGCGCATGGGGCTTCTCCGGGTGTGGGAAGAAGCCAGGGGTAAGAAGAGAAAGGGGAGCCAGCGGGGGGCCAATGTGTCAGCCCAAGTCCTCCAAGAGAGGTGTCAAGACAGAGTGAACGGGACAGAGATGTATTAGGGGAAATGCTTGTGTGAAAGGAAAGGAGGGAGCCAGAGAAGACTGGGAGGACCATGAAGTCGAGCTGCAAGCTGAGCCCCAGCGAAGGAGAGAGGGTCCGGCAGAAGCTTGCTAAGCTCAAAATCAAAGAAAGATCCAGCAAGGCGCTCAAGGGGTGTCCTCAAGGCAAAGGCCATCAGAGGATCCCCGTGTCTCCCACAAATAGACCCCTTTAGCATCCCTGCTGCACGTAGTGGTTGGTGGATACAGCCTGTGGGAAGCGTGGCCTCCCCCCGCCACAATGATACATTGCAGAGCAGAGCAGTGGGGGTCCCTGGTCAGCCCCGCTCCCTGGAGCAGGAGATCTTGAGTGAAAGAACATTCTTGTAACCACAGCTCAGGCCCTGAACCAGCTCCCTCCACACCACATGCTTCAAGTTGGGACTCTAAGGAGTCTAAGAATTTTCATTCAAACTTGGCCTTACAGGTCACTCACCAGAAATACATTTTTTTCAAGGTCAACCAATAGAACATACTTTTATTCAACAGTTTGTTAGTTTGCTTTTTAAATCTTTGGCCACATGGTATGTCGGCTTCCATGTATACTCTTGCCCTGGCCCCTGAAACATAAGTGGGGGGCTCTTCTGCACCTTTGCCCAGCCTCCCTGTCATCCTCTAACCCCAGGAACCTCTCAGTCTACCTCCTCTTTTCTACCTCTGAATCCCCACCTTTAAAATCAGAACAGGCCGGGCACGGTGGCTCACACCTGTAATCCCAGCACTCTGGGAGGCCGAGATGGGTGGATCACTTGATGTCAGGAGTTCAAGACCAGCCTGGTCAATGTGGTGAAACCCCGTCTCTACTAAAAATACAAAAATTAGCCATGTATGGTGGCATGCACCTGTAGTCCCAGCTACTCGGGAGGCTGAGGCAGGAGAATCGCTTGAGCCCAGGAGGCGAAGGTTGCAGTGAGCTGAGATCACACCACTGCACTCCAGCCTGGGCAACAGAGCAAGACTCAGTCTCAAAATAAACAAATAAATAAATAGATAAAAATAAAGTCAGAACACCCGGCTTAACAGTCCTCACTATCCAGATGAGGAAACTGACGCCCAGAAAGGAAGAGTGATCTGCAGGGATATTTCCAGAACCCCTGCTATTAGGAGGCTCCTGTTACCCTCACCTTCAGCCTCTGACTCTCACCTGTGCTATCCAATTCTGGTCCCTCCACACCCACTCAAAAATGGACCCCAGAAAAGCCTTACTTTGTGGTGTGCCTGGTTGCCTTTTGGGTTTCTCTTGACTGCCACAGGCGCTGCCCCAGGGCAACCGCGATTGGGAAGATGACTGGTCAAGCTTGTGGACTGGCCAGCAAGCCTGGGCTGCCTGAGATGCTTTGAAATGGCTGCCTTCTGGCTTGATCTGGAGGAAGACTGACCACCCTTCCCACCTGCACAGTCACAGTCCCTCTCCTGCTGGCCTGACTGCAGCTGGCCGCCTGACCACAGACCAGGACCTCCAGACCCTCCAGAGTCCTCCGGAGGAAGAAGGCTTACCAGAGAGACCCTCTGATGCATGAGCCAGGTCCCAGCCCCTCTCCCTACGTCCAGGTGTGTTTCCACTGCAAAATGCCACCACGCAATGAGTGACTTTGGCCCTGCATGGGCCAGCATGTGGTCTGAGGTAACCCTCAACTAACTCCACCACACGTCTGTCCACCTGCACGGGTTTGGGGTGAGCACTGGCCCTGCCCCTTTCTCTCCTCCAGACCAGTTGCCTGAGACGCTGAGCAGTGTTCCTTCAAAACCATCATGAAGCCCCTGGCGATGCTGAGTCCAGGCAGGAAATGCAGACTTGGCACCCACCTCTATCAGCAGAAAGAGAGCTTGTGCCCCACTTGTCCGAGTCCTAGGATGGAGCCGATAAGAAAAGCAGCGAGCTCTCTTCTGGCGCTGTTGGGAGATTTGTTTTTAGTATAAATTACAATAAAATTCTGTGTATGTGTACAGCTGTGTTCACATCCACAGTGTAAGCTGTGATATAGTTTGGATGTTTGTTCCCTCCAAATCTCATGTTGAACTGTGATCCCCAATATTGGAGGTGCGGCCTGGTGGGAGGTGACTGGGTGATGGGAGCCTGTGCCTCCTGAATGGCTTCGTGCCCTTCCTGAGGTGATGAGTGAGTGCTCTCTGAGCTCACCCAAGATCGGTTGCTTAAAAGTGTGACATCTCCCTCCCCTACCTCTCTCTCTCTCACTCCCACTCTCACCATGTGACACGCCTGCTCCCCCTTTGCCTTCCACCATGGTTAGAAGCTTCCTGAGGCCCTTACCAGAAGCAGATGCCAGCCCCACACGTCCTGTACTGCCTGCAGAACCATAAACCAAAATAAAGCTCTTTTCTATCAATTACCCTGCCTCTGGTATCTCTTTTTAGTAATACAAAAATGGCCTACTACAGGCTTGGTGCTAAGGAAAGCAGGGCAGATGTTAGGCAGGGCCTCCATATGCTTAGGAGTGGCCTCGAAATAGTTCCCCAGGTAGTGGCTCTTCCTAGGTTCGGGAGGTCACAGAGTCCCTTTTCTCATACACCTTCACGACAGAGCAGATGTTCTTGTCAACATGCCTGAAGACCACAGGCCTCACTCAGCTGCCTTCCTACTACTACTACTACTGCTACTACTTCCTATTACTACTACTTCCCTACTACTACTTCCTATTACTACTACTCTACTACTACTTCCTATTACTACTACTACTTCTTCCTACGACTACTACTTTCCTACCACTACTACTACTTCCTACTGGTACTTTACTATTTCCCTACTACTACTACTTCCTACTACTACTGCTACTACTTCCTATTACTACTATTTCCTACTACTACTTTCCTACTATTACTATTTCCCTACTACTACTTTCCTACTACTACTATTTCCTACTACTACTACTACTTTCCTATTACTACTACTACTTCATATTACTACTAGTAGTTTCCTACTAATACTACTTCCTATTACTACTGCTACTAATTTCTACTACTACTACTTCCTATTACCACTACTACTATTTTCCTACTACAACTACTTTCTACTACTACTTCCTATTACTACCATTACTACTTCCTACTACTATTTTCCTACTACTACTACTACTTCTACTACTTTCCTCCTCCTACTACTACTTCCTATTACTACTACTTCCTATTACTACTATTTCCTATTACTGCCATTACTACTTCCTACTACTACTTTCCTACTACTACTATTTTACTACTGCTACTACTACTACTTTCCTACTACTACTTCCTATTACTACTACTACTACTTCCTACTACTGCTACTTTCCTACTACTACTTTCTACTACTGCTACCACTACTTTCCTACTAATACTGCTACTTCTTACTACTACTACTTCCTACTACTACTACTACGATTACTTCCTACTACTGCCACCTGCTAACCCTCCCCACCCACCCTGTGTTGGACACAGAGCTGAGCCACCCAACTCTCCCTTCAAGAAACAATGCTCTTCCCAGCATGGGAGCATGGCTGGCATGCAGCACTAAGCCATCAGCCCCTTCAGGCTGTTCCTCAGCCACACAGAGTGGTTTCACGTGAGGTCACACCCTTCCTAGGGCATATCCATACCCGGTGACTGGGCATGGAGAAGTGTGAAGGCCCAGCCATTTTGGCCCATTGAGCGATAACTCTAACGGGCAGTTCTCCTTCCAGAACTCCCACAAAGCTGATTAAGCCTGCCTCACAGTTTGACGTTTCTCTCTCTTTTTTTTTTTTGACAGGGTCTCGGTCTATCACTAAGGCTGGAGTGCAGTGGCATGATCTCGGCACACAGTAGCCTCTGCCACCCATGTTCAAGCGATTCTCATGCCTCAGCCTCCTGAGCCTCCTCAGCACATACAGGTATGTGCCACCACTCCTGTATAATTTTTGTATTTTTTTTTTTTTTTAGTAGTAGAGCTGGGGCTTCAACATGTTGGCCAGGCTGGTCTCAAACTCCTGGCCTCAAGTGTTCCTCATAGCAACTAGAGCAGATGCTGGGGAAATGTTATGCTGAGGATAATGATGGCGTTCTTAGCCCTTTTCACTTGGAGTACTTCAGACACCATACTGGCCTTACATGGGATAGAGCTACTTCCTCAGGAACTGTGCCTTCCCTTCCATAGCCAAGAGACAGGAGAGTCAACACTCCAGTGACTTCAGGGGGAAAGAAATTACATGTTGTGTATTCTCAGTCCCCCAGAATTTGATAGGAGGCATTAGGGTATTTTTCTGAATTATGTCAGGCATTTGCCTTTAAGCCTGCAGGACATGCTACATAATTTGTGAAGCCTGGTGCAAAATGAAAACGTGAAGTTCCTTGTCCAACAATTATTAAGAATTGCAAGACAAGACAGAAAGAACTAAACCAAGGTCAAGCCCCCTGTGATTGCCTTGGTTGCAGGTCCCCAAAGCCGACTCTGGGTGCCTATAAATACTGATTCTCCTTACTCTTGGCATAGAGTGTTCTCAGCATTTGCTGGGGTCTCAGTTGACCTCCACACCCCAGAGGAATAGGTGTGGGACTAGCAGCAATATACAAAATATTTAGGCCAGGCGCTGTGGCTCATGCCTGTAATTCCAGCACTTTAAGAGGCTGAAGCAGGTAGATCACCTGAGATCCGGAGTTCGTGACCAGCCTGGCCAACATGGAGAATCCCTGTCTCTACTAAAGATACAAAAATGAGCCAGGTGTAGTGGCAGGCGCGTGTAATCACAGCTACTCAGGAGGCTGAGACATGAGAATCGCTTGAATCCCGGAGGCAGAGGCTGCAGTGAGATCACGCCACTGCACTTCAGCCTGGGCGACAGAGCAAAACTTCATCTCGGAAAAAAAAAATTAACCACCACAGGACAAAGGAACTCACCTATAAGAACAGACTCCACCAGCTGCAGCCATCAGGAGAGGCAAACCACAGCCCCGCAGGCAAAATCTCCTTTTCAAACAAGGAAAGTGATTTCAGTGATTTGCACGAAATGATAATTTTTAGGTCTCCTGCTTTCCCAGTCCTCCCCTGTAGCATCTGACTTCTGCCTATAAGTGATTCCATGAGCCTGAACATTTCTGCTGGAGTTAAAATAAATAAATGCTTTGTTGGAGGTGTATTTTTTTCTGGAAAGATCTGGAGCTCTGGAATCAGACAGACCTAGGATCAACTCATGACTCTGCTTGTCACTATAATCTCGGGCAGGTTACTTAACCTTTCTGAGCCTCCTTTTACCCATCTATAAAACGTGGAGAAAAAGATTTATCCTTTCCAAGTCATTATCCTGTGTAAAGAACATAATATCCCTCAAGAGCCGGGCACACATGGGAGGTCTATATTTGTGTTTTTCTTTTTTAAGATTCAAGTCAAAATTGTTTTATTGTCATTCACATATTTAATAGAAAAGCAAATGCACAAATGGCTCAGGTTGTATTTAAAAAAGAATCCGGGTTTGTGCAGGTTGGTCTATTTACATCTGGGAGGAGGGTTGTCCCTGCATCAGGCACAGCAGCTGCACTTCTCCAACTCCCCTTTGCAGACGCAGCCCTGGGCACACCTGGCACAGCCCACAGGGCAGCAGGAGCAGCAGCTCTTCTTGCAGGAGGTGCATTTGCACTCTTTGCACTTGCAGGAGCCGGCGCACGTGCAGGAGCCACCAGTGGCACAGGAGCATTTGGGGTCCATTTCGAGCCACGATGAGGCTGGAGATCCCATGTGAGAAGTTGGGAAATTGTGAGGCACGTGGAAGGTGTGGTCGGGAGCTCTATATTTGAAGGTAAAGGCAGGGAAAGAGCAGAGCTTCTTCCGGCAGAAAGGGTTCCTCGCGCAGCCACGGCGAGCGTAGCAGCATCTTGGGAGGGATTCTGGTCCCCACCCCAAGCCTCTACTTTAGCTCAGAGGAGCCACCAGGATGCCTCAGGCCTCTAGACAGTCTGACGGGAGCCATTTTTCTTCCCTCCCTCAGCCAAATTCTGGGTGGATCATGAGTGGCAGCAGAACAGCCACTAACCTTGGCTCCCCAGCCCGGCCCTCCGCCAGAATCAGAAGGGGCTCCTCTTTAACCAGGTAATGTTGGGGGCCTGAAGAAGTCCATTCACGCTCAGTATGTGAAGAGAAATGAGGAATGCAGTTTGGCCCGTTGAAAACTCCAGCTTCACTGCCAGGTTCATGATGATGTGGCTTGGAGCCTGTTGCTCACATATACTGGCGCGGCTGAGCTCACACGCTCACGTGCACACAAGTACACTCTCTGCTCTGTCCACAGTCTTTCTGTTTTTGTTTTTGAGACAGGGCTTTGTCCAGGCTGGAGTGCAGTGGTGGCATAATCACGGCGCACTGCAACCTCTGCCTCCTGGGCTCAAGCAATCCTCCCGCCTCAGCCTTCTCTGTAGCTGGGACCACAGTGTGCATCACTATGCCTGGCGACACAAATTTTTTGTAGCCCGGGTGCAGCGGCTCACACCTGTAATCCCAACACTTTGGGAGGCTGAGGCAGGTGGATCATCTGAGGTCAGGAGTTCGAGGCCAGCCTGGCCAACATGGTGAAGCTCCGTCTCTACTAAAAATACAAAAAATTAGCTGGGCATGGTGGCGGACGCCTGTAATCCCAGCTACTCAGGAGGCTGAGGCAGGAGAATCTCTTGAACCCGGGAGGCAGAGGTTGCAGTGAGCCGAGATCATGCCACCGCACTCCAGCCTGGGCGACCGTGTGAGACTCTGTCTCAAAAAAAAATTTTTTTTGTAGAGGCAACGGGGTCTCACTGTATTGCCCAGTATGGTCTCAAATTCCTGGGCTCAAGCGATCTTCTTGCCTTGACTTCCCTAAGTATTGGAATTACAGGTGTGAGCCATAGCTCCCGGCCATGTCTGCCTCTCTTTATGACATTGTTGAAAGATGGTCCTGTGAGTAACACTCATGTCCCAATCAAGTGACCAGAGAATAGTGTCAGTCCTGGACAATGATTCTAGAGGTACTACGCCATTGCAGACAGAGCACTGGCTCCGGATGCAGACACATCTGCCTTCAGATCCTGCACCAGTCCCTCTTCAAAAGTCAGAGCTTCAAAGTTATTTATCACCATGGTGTTCATTGCAATTGAGTAATGAATAAACAAATATTTGCAATGAATAAGCAAATTATTCATTGTAACTGCAAAATATTGTTACCAATCTATATGCCTGTGGTTGAATAAACTACAGTTCATCTACACAATGGAGTGCTGTGCAGCTGTACAAATGAATGAGGAAAAGCTCGCTGATCTGATAAGGAATGATTTGCAGGATACAGTGCTAAGTGAGGGGGAAAGAAGCAAGAAGCAAAGTGTATTTACAGGATGTTACCATTCATATAAAAAAGAAGGGAATATAAGAAATCATTTAGGCTAGGCACAGTGGCTCATGCCTGTAATCCCAGCACTCTGGGAATCCGAGGCAGGTGAATCCTGAGGTCAGGAGTTCAAGACCAGGCTGCCCAATAAGACAAAACCCCATCTCTACTAAAAGTACAAAGTATAGCCAAGCATGGTGGTGCATGCCTATAGTCCCAGCTACTTGGGAGATTAAGGCAGGAGAATTGCTTGAACCCAGGAGGCAGGCGGAGGTCGCAGTGAGCCACGATCGCGCCACTGCACTGGGTGACAGAGTGAGATCCTGTTTCAAAAAAAAAAAAGGAAATCATTCATATATCTGCTCATTTGTTATGCTCTGGATTGGATGCTGTCAGGAAGTGGGGGTAATTCTATGCTTGAATATATCAATACATCTTATCTACGGAACAGGAGGAATGAAGCATGGCTAAAGCTCTAATTAGTAAAGTCACAGCAGTCACTCATACTCTCATACTAACCAGGATAGGGAGATGCTGTGGTCATTTCTGTTTGAACAATGTTCGCATTGTGGTTTGTGTTCAGCCGTCAGTACAGAGTGGTCTTGTTTTGTCTTAATCTATCTTGGTCACAGAGCAGCTTTGTTTGACGGCGTTCTGAGAAATTGTTTATGTTCAAAGAGACCACAAAGGCCAAGCTACGAGGGCCAAGCCAGCTCTGAGTGACACCAAGGGTAAGGCCTAACTGATCATGCCAAGCCAGTCCCCAGCTGGCATGAGCTGCTTTTCTCTTTCTCAATAGGACAACTGGTGAAATATGAATAAGGTCTATAGATTAGTAAATAGCATTTTATCAGTGTTAATTTCTTAGTTTCAATCACTGTACTATGATTATGTAAGATGTTAACAGGAGGGGAAGCTGGCCAGGAGCGGTGGCTCACACCTGTAATCCCAACATTTTGAGAGGCCAAGGCAGGGGGATCCCTTGAGCCCAGAAGTTCGAGACCAGCCTGGGCATAGTGAAACCCCATTTCTATTTGTATCAAAAAAAAAAAAAGAGAGAGAGAGAGAGGAATTGGATGAAGGGTATAGAGGAACTCTGTAAACTATTCTGGAACTTTTTCGTAAGTATAAAATTATTCCAAAATAAAAAGTTAAAAAAAAACACTTAGCGTATGAAGTAGAAGACATTGACTTGCATATCCAGGCTGTGCTGTATAAAACTAAATGCATATCTCAAAACACTAAAGCATTACCTGTGTGACAAGATGGCCCAGACAACGCATAGAAATCAAGTAGGATTAGAAGGAAGATTCAGGACTCCCGTTTAGGTCTTCCTCTAGGGTAATGCTCCCTGAGTAGATGCATCGCTGCCTCGTTTTCACTGCTATTGCTCTTTCTCTTCCTTTCTTCTATTGAATCTGCCCGAGTGAATATGCCCATGCTAGAACCAGGACTGCCCCTACCATCTTGGAAAGCAGCAGAGACCTGGACCTTCCGTGAGGTGACTTCCAATTCCTTCCCTTCTACACACAGACCATAGTACCTCTTGCAGAGAGGACACTGAGCATGAGTTGAACCTCACCCCGGCCGGGCGCGGTGGCTCACGCCTGTAATCCCAGAACTCTGGGAGGGCAAAGCGGTCAGATCACCAGAGGTGAGCAGTTCAAGAGCAGCCTGGTCAACATGGTGAAACCCCATCTGTACTAAAAATACAAAAATTAGCCAGGCATGGTGGCAGGCAGCTGTAATCCCAGCTACTCCAGAGGCTGAGGCAGGAGAATCACTTGAACCCAGGAGGCAGAGGTTGTGGTTGCACTCCAGCCTGAGCAACAAGAATGAAACGCCATCTCAAAAAAAAAAAGAAGAAGAAGAAGAAGAAAAAGAAACTCACCCCACACCCCACCACGGCCCATTTAGCTGAATCCACCTTTCTGTCTCCTGCTCATACCTGGAGCTTGTCTCTAAAAAATCATCCTTTAAAGAGAATTGTGGCAAAGTAAGTTCATATCCCTCTTGTCAAAACAACAAATATTTTAATATTTCATTTTTGTAAGCGATCCTATGCAAGGCAGGCAAAAAGTGAGAAAAGAGGCAAGTCATGGAAACTTGGTGAGAATATAATCCTATTGAAAGCAATTTGGCAAAGTTCTTCAAGAGCCTCAAAAACGATGGCACACTCTACCCCGTAATTCCACTTCCGGGATGCTATCCAAAGGAAGTCATCAAGAATGCAGAGAGATTTATGCACAGACTGGCTGTTAAAAATCATGGATTGAACACTTGTAACCCCTGCTAAAATGAAAGTAAGAGGAATTTTTAATAGGCATAAACTATAAGACAGGAGAAAATAGGAGAAAAATAGAAACACAATTTTGAAAGCTGGAAAGCAAATAACTTAGCAGGAACAAAAAAACTGAATCCTAAACTGGCAGCAAAGAATGCTGAGAACCAACCTGATTTACATCATAAAATCCCTCAAAAGGTTAAGGAATTGATGGCACTAGGTCCCTCAGGAAATGAGGGGGAAGAGGTGGCTGAAATCTGGATGAAGCTTAAGACTGTTTTAAGCAGTTGGATCTGGTTCGATCTCCCTACTCCTCACAGCCATGTAATGGTCCTCCAAGACCAGCAAAAGACTGGAGGCTCCTTCCCTAGAGAGAGTCAATCAAAGGTCTTCAGGGACAACAAGGCGATATCAGGGTGGCAAGTCACACTGAAAACTAGGGGATGAAGGGCTTGTGTGCACAGTGACTGTGGGCTCCCCATCCTCACCTACACAGGAGAATGGAAGAGGGAGCCCCCAGGGTATTTCATTTCTGTCATCAGAAGCCCCTCAACCACTCCTACCCAGCCAGGTCCTCACATTGAAAGTCACAGCTAGCAAACCCCACTTGCTGTCCAGAGCACCCAGTCATCTTTTCAGTTTCCCACTCCTTTTATTTTCTGGTTGTTTTTCCCCCTAACATTATTTTGAAATAATCTTAGGCCTTTAGAAAGGTTGAAGGAAAAGTACAAATCCATATTCCCATTGTTTGCTTCTTTCTTGTGTTTATCATTCCCTCCCCTCCTTTATCTCTCTCTCCCTCCATGAATGTTCCTCCTCATGCTGTCCCCCCACTACCTGCCCAACTCCTACCCATTTTTTTCTGAACCATTTTAGAGAAGTGACAGACGTCCCTCTAAATACTTCAGAGTATATATCCTAAAAACCAAATATAGTCTTACCTAACCACAGAATGATTATCAGAATCAGGAGAATAATATTGATACAATACTATTATCTAACTATACAGCCTGTTAAAAGAAAAATTTTAGGCAAGTTAAATTTCATAGAGTTTAACTGAGCAAAGAACAATTCGAGAATCAGGCAGCAGAAGAACCAGAATAGGTTCACAGCAACTCCAGGGCTGCTATATGGTTGGATAACATTTGTGGACAGAAAAAGGAAAGTGTGGTAGAGAAAACAGAAGTGAAGTTACAGAAACAACTGGATTGGTTACAGCTCAGTGTTTGCCTTATGTGCATAGGCTTAAATAGTTGGCCACCTGTGATTGGCTGAAACTCAGCTACTGTGATTTGCTAAAACTCAGCAGCTGTGATTGATTGAGACTCTGGTTACTTGTTACAAGAGCACTTTACAGTCTGTTTACATTGTCAGTTAGGTTACAGTTCACTGTGTATTGAGAAACCATTAGGCAAAACATAAACTGCTGGGCGTGATGGCTCATACCTGTAATGCCAGCACTTTGGGAGGCCAAGGCAGGCAGCTCACTTGAGGCCAGGAGTTCGAGACCAGCCTGGTCAACATGGTGAAACCCTGTCTCTACTAAAAATACAAAAATTAGCCGGGAGTGGTGGCATGTGCCTGTAATCCCAGCTACTTGGGAGGTTGAAGCAGGAGGATGTTTTCAGCCCTAGAGGTGAAAGTTGCAGTGAGCCATGATTGTGCCTCCACCCTGGGTGACAGAGCAAACATAAACTATGTAAGGAGGCAGCTTTAGACTAAACTTAATTTAACAAGCCCTTATTTAAATATTGGCAATTTCCTCAATAATGTCCTTCATAGATATTCTTTTTTCCTGGCCCAGGATCTAATCCAGGATCACATATTGCATTTAGTTATTGTGCCTCTCTCGTCACCTTTAATCTGGAATAGTTTCTCAGCCCTAACAGAAGATATTTGAGGTCAGTTTGTCCCATTGTTGGTGATGTTCACTTGGTTAAGCTGAGGTCTGCTAGGTTTCTCCACTTAGTAATACATAACTGAGGAGAAAATACTTTGAGACCCTGTAAATATCCTGTATTCATCAAACTTCCACCCATTCATTTTAACAACACTAATGATTCTTGCCTGAATCAATTATTACTAAGATGGTTGCTAAATAGTGCTTTTTAAATTCTATTACTCCTTCTACATTTATTAGTTGATACTCTTTTGTTAAAAAAAATCAAAAGAACTTTTCCTTTCCCCTCTTACTTATTTATTAATACATTTATATAAATATGGAGTAGCAGATTCTTATTTTATTTGATGGATTATAATATATTCTTACCATTTATTTTGATGCTCCAAAACTTTCCCAGGTTTGACCAGTGGGAATACTCCAAGAAAGTAGAGCAAAAAGTCAGTCTAAAAGCAAGAGGAAAAAAATAATTAAAGAATTAGCCCGAATAATAGGAGTTCCAAACACACACACAGTGTCAACACAAACACAAACACAGTGACAAACACACACAGACATAGTTGTGTACATAAACACAGACACCACACAGTGACATAAGCACAAAGACACATAAACATCAAAGACACACACAGACACACATACTCAAACACAGAGATACAAACATACAGACACACACAGAAGGAAATAATCAAGAAGAAAATCCAATTTCCCATAATTAAAGGCCATTAGCATTTCCACTGGAAGGACTTCTGGAATTCCCATCACAATAGATGTGGCGAGGACTTGGTGGGGGGCGGGTGTCAAAATCACTAGAAGCCAGAAGACAATGACTTCAAAATTCTGAAAGAAAATTATTTTCAACCTTAAATTCACTTTCCCAAGCAAATAATCAATGTTATGTCTATGCTATCAATTTCAGACATCTAAGTTCTCAAATATTTCTGTTTTCAAGCATCCTGTCTTAGGAAGGATTGCTAAGGATATTGGAAGGTATGCTCTATCAAAAGAGTGCAGTAGACCAAGATAAAGGAGACCTGAGTTGTAGGAAATAAGGGATCCAACACAGGAGAGAGGGAAATGAGATCCAAGGAATCAGCTGTGTACCAGGCATGGGCCCACCCAGTCCACAGGAGAGCAGGTCAGAAGGCTTCAAGATTGGTTGAATCCTGTGAGACTTGGCAAGTGTGTGCAAATTAAGTATACTTGACTTTTCAACCTCTTCTTTCAGTGTAACTTTTATATGAAATAAAGTAATCCATTGACGGTTCTCAAAAAAAAAAAAGAAAAAGAAAAAGAAAAGAAAAAGAGTCATTCCTTCGGGAAGATGAAACCCTTAAAAACCCAATTTATCTGAATGTTTGTTTGTTTGTTAGTTATAGAGACAGGGTCTAGCTCTATCCCCCATGCTAGAGTACTATGGTGTGATCGTAGCTCACTGCAACCTCAAACTCCCAGGCTCAAAGGATTCTCCTGCCTCAGCCTCCCGAGTAGCTGGGACCACAGGCACACACCATCAAGCCCAACTAATTTTTACATTTTTTGTAGAGAAGGGCTCTTGCTCTGTTGCCCAGACTGGCCTCAAGCGATCCTCCTGTATCAGCCTTCCAAAGTGCTGTGATTATAGGCGTGAACCATGCCCAACCTATATCTGACTTTTTTGAGAGAAGATTTAGACAACTGGCGAAGAATTTGGATTTGAATTAATGATAACTACACAGAAAACCAAGTAAGGCACTAACAACACAAGAACTTCTGAGAAACAAAAATATAAGCAGGAAAGAAAAAGTGGGCCTTATAGACCTCATGGCCTAGCTTTGAATGGTGTTGACATAACCATAGTTATTTAAACACAAAATATTAATTTGACCAAATAATGATATATTGATATTGCAAGTATGTGAAGGATGTGTATGGGAAGAGGGGGCCAGGGAAAAGAAAAATAAAGCTAAACAAATCATCTTCCCTGGGGAGATTCAATAGATAATGCCTACAATGGAAAAAAAAAAATTGAGAAGTTTCCATTCAAACCTGTTATTTAGAAAAGTGGCAGTAAGCACCCAATGTAATTAGCTAAAAGAGGCTGTGTGGCAAGGTGAATGCTGAAGGAGAGATGAGAGATTGCTGGGGCTTGTAACAAACACTGCAGATCTGTATGTCTCTCCAGACTATATATTATCTATAACATTGCTAAAAAAAAATTTGTAAATGCAACACTAAAAATTTTTCAAATAAAATAAACAGGAGATTTATGCACTGAAATTATAATCACATCATCATTTTAGATAATAAAGAGTTGTAAATAATTTACATTCCCAAGAGTGGAGAAATGGCCAAGTAATTATAGTGGTATCCACACAATTATATATACAACTAAATTAAAATACTTCTTTTAGGGAAGTCATAATGCTGTGAGAAAATGCTTATGACCAAATGCTAAGTGAAACCAACAGGTCATGAAATGTTCTACAGATGTCAGGCTCTTTTCGTTTTGTTTCTTGTGTTTGACTTCTTTTTTGTTTCAATAAATAGTTTTGCACAGAAATAAGAATGGAAGGAAAGATACCGAAATATTAACAGTGGTTGGATTTAGATCGTGTGGCTTTTGATTCTTTAAAAACCATTTTTACTCTTCTGTGTTTAACAAGTATTTCTTTTGGAGCAATATATATATATATTATTGCCAATTAGGTTCAGTTTTAGATTGTGAGGTCTAAATACGTACATATATACATATAAAGAGAGAGAGAAGAGACAAGGTTTTGCTTTGTTGACTGGGCTGATCTCTTACTCCTGGACTCAAGTGATCCTCCCGCCTCAACCTCCCAAAAATCTGGAATTACAGACATGAGCCACTGCACCCAGCCAAAAAATACTTTTAATAATATTAATATGTGTTTAGTATAGAAAAATATCAACATGGCCTAAGAACAAAATGAAAGTCATCCAGATGTATTGCTTTTATTATGAAAAAAAGAGACATTTTTGAAGTATGGAAATTTCTCCCTTATGAGAAAAAAGCAGCCATATTCACGACAGTTTGGCCAATGAAGACTTGACCAAGGCCTTAGCCTTGACGTGGAGACAGATTTCATCTGAGGCAGTAATAATCACTATTTTTTCATACTGAGATAAAATCTGATAGAATTGTTTTGCATGCTTTCATAATGGCAAATTAAAAAAAAAAATCTGAACCAGTTTTGATGTTTATTTTCAAGTCCCAGGAACTAAAAAAAAACTGTAACGACATGAAGTTTCAAAAGAATTTCAGAAACTGGGTAACCAACAATGAAAGCTGGAAAAAAATGATTTTCACATTGATCATTCCTTTTATTTGCTTCAGTCTTAAATCTGCAGCCTGCTTTTCCTGGATTTCCATTTGATAGTGTGCTGGTTCTTAGAGTCATCACTTGTGTATTATTGGTCCATTTTCATGCTGCTGATAAAGACATACCTGAGACTGGGTAATTTATAAAGAAAAAGAGGTTTCATGGACTCACAGTTCTACGTGGCTGGGGAGGCCTCACAATCATGGCGGAAGGCAAAAGGCACATCTTACATGGCAGCAGACAAGAGAATGAGAGCCAAGTGAAAGGGGAAACCCCTTATAAAATCATCAGATCTCATGAGACTTATCCACTACCATGAGAATCATATGGGGGTAACTGCCCCCATGATTCAATTATCTCCCACCAGGTCCCTCCCACAACATGTGGGAATTATGGGAGCTACAATTCAAGATGAGATTTGAGTGGGGACACAGCCTAACCATATCAACTTGTATGGGGAACTAGAGTTTATATTGCCTTTGTGTATTCATAGAAAAAGAGGAGGGGGCAAGACTGATAATACTTATACATAAATAATTTTTGTTTAGGTTGCATATGGACAATTTTTGCTTACTGTTTTATTAAGAGTAATTGTCCACACAGATGTCCACGATAGAGCTTTTCACAGATAGATGCATGAAAAATACATGTTGAATGCATGAAATGGGAGAGAAGGAGGGAAAAACAGAGGGAGAGAGAAATCCAACTTGCCATCACACCATTAGGACCAACAGGAGGAATCAAACAGAAGCAGAGACAACTCTAGGCTGAATGAAAGGGAACAGATGATGTCTGCTCATTGAACATGTAGCTCAATGTAGATGGAGCAACCAAGTAACACAAGTGTTGGTGGGAACTAGGAATGTGGCAGCATGGAGGAAAGGGGAGGGGAGAAAGATTGAGATCTGTGTTCCCAATAATTTCTTCCTCACCTATGGTTTAGAAAATCAGGGACACATTTAAAGCAGTGTCTAGAGGGAAATTTATAGCACTAAATGCCCGCATGAGAAGTGAGGAAAGATCTAGAATTGACACCCTATTGTCATAATTAAAAACAGTAGAGGAGCAACATCAAACAAATTCAAAAGCAAGCAGAAGACAAGAAATAACTAAGATCAGAGCAGAACTGAAAGAGATAGAGACACAAAAAACCCTTCAAAAATCAATAAATCCAGAAGCTGGTTTTTGAAAAGATCAACAAAATAGACCACTAGCCTGACTAATAAAAAAGAAAAGAGAGAAGAATCGAATAGATGCAATAAAAATGGTAAAGGAGATATCACCACCAATTCCATAGAAATACAAACTACCATCAGAGATTACTACAGACACCTCTATGTACATAAACCAGTAAATGTAGAAGACATAGATAAATTCCTGGACACCTACACCCTCCCAAGACTAAACCAGGAAGAAGTTGAATCCCTGAATAGACCAATAATAAGATCTGAAGTTGAGGCAGCAATTAATAGCCTACCAACCAAAAAAAGTCCAGGTCCAGATGGGTTCACAGCCAAATTCTACCAGATGTGCAAAGAGGAGCTGGTACCATTCATTCTGAAACTATTCCAAACAATACAAAAAGAGGGAATCCTCTCTAACTCATTTTATGAGACCAACATCATCCTGATACCAAAACCAGGCAGAGACACAACTAAAAAAGAAAATTACAGGCCAATATCCATGATGAACATTGATGCAAAAATCTTCAATAAAATACTGGTGAACCAAATGCAACAACACATCAAAAAGCTTATCCACCATGATCAAGTAGGCTTCATCCCAGGGATGCAAGGCTGGTTCAACATACGCAAGTCTATAAATGTAATTCACCACATAAACAGAACCAAAGACAAAAACCACATGATTATCTCAACAGATACAAAGAAGGCCTTTGACAAAATTCAACAGCACTTTATGCTAAAAACTCTCAATAAACTAGGTATCGATGGAATGTATCTCAAAATAATAAAAGCTATTTATAACAAATCCTCAGCCAATATCATACGGAATGGGCAAAAACTGGAAGCATTCCCTTTGAAAACTGACACTAGACAAGGGTGCCCTCTCTCACCACTCCTCTTCAAGCAAGTTCTAGCAAGAGCAATTAGGCAAGCAAAAAATAAATAAATAAATAAATAAATAAAGGGTATTCAATTAGGAAAAGAGGAAGTCAAATTGTCTCTATCTGCAGGCAACATGATTGTATATTTAGAAGACCCTATCAACTCAGCCCCAAATCTCCTTAAACTGATAAGCAACTTCAGCAAAGTCTCAGGATACAAAATCAATGTGCAGAAATCACAAGTATCCCTATATACCAATAACAGACTAACAGAGAGCCAAATCATGACTGAACTCCCATTCACAATACCTACAAAGAGAATAAAATACCTAGAAATATAACTAACAAAGGTCATGAAGGACTTCTTCAAGAACTACAAACCACTGCTCAAGGAAAGAAGAGAGGACACAAATAGATGGAAAAACATTCCATTCTCATGGGTAGGAAGAATCAATATCGTGAAAATGGCCATACTGCCCAAAGTAATTTATAGATTCAATGTTATCCCCATTAAGCTACTATTGACCTTCTTCAGAGAATTGGAAAAAACCATCTTCAACTTCATAAGGAACCAAAAAAGAGCCTGCATAACCAAGACAATCCTAAGCAAAAAGAACAGGCTGGAGGCATCACGCTACCTGACTTCAAACTATACTACAAGGCTACACTAATCAAAACAGTGTCATACTGGTACCAAAACAGAGATACAGACCAATGGAACAGAACAGAGGCCTTGGAAGTAACGCCACACATCTACAACCATCTGATCTTTGACAAACCTGACAAAAACAAGCAATGGGGAAAGGATTACCTGTTTAATAAATGATTTTGGGAAAACTGGCTAGCCATGTGCAGAAAGCAGAAACTGGACCCCTTCCTGACACCTTACACTAAAATTAACTCCAGTGGATTAAAGACTTAAACATAAGACCTAACACCATAAAAACCCTAGAAGTAAACCTAGGCAAAACCACTCAGGAGATAGGCATAGGCAAGGACTTCATGACTAAAACACCAAAAGCATTGGCAACAAAAGCCAAAATAGACAAATGGGATCTAATCAAACTTCACAGCTTCTGCACAGCAAAAGAAACAGTTATTAGAGTGAATCAGCAACCAGAATGGGAAAAAATTTTTGCAGTCTACCCATCTGACAAAGAGCTAATATCCAGAATCTACAAAGAACTAAAATAGATTTACAAGAAAAAACAAATAAGCCCATTCAAAAGTGGGCAAAGGATATGAACAGACACTTTACAAAAGAAGACATACATGAGGCCAACAAACATATAAAAAAAAATGCTCACATCACTGGTCATTAGAAAAATGCAAATCAAAACTACATTAAGATACCATTCTAACTGGCGATCATTAAAAAATCTAGAGACAACAGACGCTGGAGAGGATGTGGAGAAATAGGAACACTTTTACACTGTTGGTGGGAGTGTAAACTAGTTCAACCATTGTGGAAGACAGTGTGGCAATTCCTCAAGGACCTAGAAATAGAAATTGCATTTGACCCAGCAATCCCATTACTGGGTATATATCCAAAGGATTATAAATCGTTCTACTATAAGGACACATGCACATGAATGTTCATTGCAGCACTGTTTACAATAGCAAAGACCTGGAACCAACCGAAATGCCCATCGATGATAGACTGGACAGGGAAAATGTGGCACATATACACCATGGAATATTATGCAGCCATCAAAAACGATGAGTTTG
>CAUYQU010043242.1:0-62404 GCA_963574635.1 Cheracebus regulus | reverse complement strand
TCCCCTATTCCTTCCTGTCTCCATTGTTAAACACAATTATTGGCATAAAAGAGGTTTTTAATATCCATTTTTAGACTGTATTCTAGCCTGGGCAATAAAACAAGAATCCCATTCTCTCTCCCTCTTTCTCTTCCTCTTTCTATCTTTCATTCTTTTTTTCTTTCTTTTGAAGTTTCTTTCTCCTTTTCTCTCTTTTTCTAAAATCTCTTCCTCTTTCTTTCTCTTTCATTTTTTTCTTTCTTTTGCAGTTTCTTTCTCCTTTTCTAAAATAAATAAATAAATAAATAAATAAATAAAAAATTATTTATTTTTCAGTTTTATTGTGGTATAATTGACAGGTAAAAATGACATATATTCAAGGTGTACAACCTGATAATTGTTGTATATGTACATTTCACACATACGTTGTGAAATGATTATCACATCACATTGACACATCCATCATCACACAGTTGCCAATGCGTGTGTGTGTGTGTGTGTGTGATGTGAGGACACTTCAGATCTGCTGTTTTTCTTTTTTCATCCGGCCCAAAATGTCAAAGATCTACTTTCTTAGGAAATTTCAAGTAAACAATACTGTACTATTAACTATAGTCACAGCACTGTGTATTAGATCCCTAGAACTTTCCTTGTAACTGAATATTTGTTCCCTGATTTTTAGGATATGACACCAAAAGCACAGGTGACAAAAGCAGAAACAGACCTGGCACCACGGCTCACGCCTGTAATCCTAGCATTTTGGAAGGCTAAGGTGGGTGGATTGCTTGAGCACAGGAGTTTGAGACCAGCCTGGGCAATGTGGCAAAACCCATCTCTACAAAAAATACCCCCCCAAATTAGCTGGGCAGGGTGTCATGCACCTGTAGTCTCAGTTACTTGGGAGGCTGAGGTAGAAGGATTGCTTGAGCCCAGAAGGCTGAGGTTGCAGTGGGCTGAAATCACATGCACTCCAGTCTGGACGACAGAGCAAAATACTGTCTCAAAGGAAAAAAAAAAAAAGACAAAAACAAGTGGGACTACGTCAAACTAAAAAGCTTCTACACAGCAAAGGAAACAATGAGATGAGAAGACAACCTATAGAATGGAAGAACATATTTGCAAACCATGTATCTGATAAGGGGTTTTCAAAATACATAAGGAATTTCCACAACTCAATAATTCATGACTTTTAATGTCCCCTGCTAAGTCACTAAGCCCCTCTAAGCGGCCCCTGATGCCACCTACCTCACCTGCAGAGCCATCTGTGGGGTCAATAGCACCTGGATTGGGGTATTTTACAACATCCTTCCCTGGGACAACCCTGGGCTTCTGAGAGGTAGCTGGTGCCAAACTCTGGGGCGGAGGGAACATGAGAGCGTGCGTATGTCTTGCTGATGGAAAGTAATTATGTCTCAGCGATGTCTGGGGTATAATTTTGGGAACAAACTGCTTAGAACTCCCATACATTGTGGATATTGGCTGTCTGGGACTACAAAGAGCCTTGATTCCAAAATGAAACCAAGGAAATATGTTAAAGGTAAGGACACATTTGAAAAATGTAATTGATACGCTCTAGGAAGGGAAGAGCTTGGTCCCTTTAAATGATATTGAAGTGGGGAAATGAAGTGCTGGGTAGAGGAGGGCGTGGGCCCTAGCGAGGGCTCTACCTCCACCGACCTAGGTGAGGACAGGCATGTTTTGCTCTCCTGCCCAAATGTTGCATTTCACTAGACCACCCTGGCCTGCTGTGTCCCCATCCTGTACCTATAAAAACCGGAGACCCTAGCAAGGCAGAGACAGAAGCGGCTGGTCGTCGAGAGGAGCCCATCAGCGGAGGAACGCACGGGGGGCTGGACCTGGAGAGGATCACATCAGCAGGCACCGGCACGCCGGCAGGCCACCAGCAGGCAGAACGGCGTGGAGTTTGGCAGGGGCAGTCAGAGGAGAGCCCGCGCCCAAGTGGCCTGACTCCAGGGGAAATCCATCTCCCTTCTGGCTCCCCCATTTGCTGAGAGCTACTTCCACTCAAACCTTGCACTCTTTCTCCAAGCCCACGTGTGATCCAATTCTTCGGTACATCATGGCAAGGACCCCTGGATACAGAAAGCCCTCTGTACTTGCCACAAAGTGGAGGGTCTAATTGAGCTGGTTAACACAAGCCGCCTGTGGACGGCTAAACTAAAAGGGCACCCAGTAACACACGCCCACTGGGGCTTCAGGAGCTGTAAACGTTCACCCCCTTAGACACTGCCGTGGGATCGTGGGATCGGAGCCCCACAGCCTGCCCGTCTGTATGCTCCCTAGAGGTTTGAGCCGCCGGGCACTAAAGAAGGAAGCCACATCCCATGTCGCACGCGCTGCGAGGGGGACAAGGGAACCTTTCCCGTTTGTGTTCAACTTCAAGCGTTAAAATTCCGTCGCCAAATATTGGCTATGACACAAGTTGTCACAAAAATCACTAAGCAAAAAAGCAAACTATAACATCCATGACCCATTAAAATAAACCAACAAATAAAAGTTGAATTAAAGTTGGTCATAATAATCTAGAGATCAATTATTAGAAATATGAAATGAATTTTGCAAGGTTGCTAAAACAAGAAAAATATATAAAAATGTATTTCTATGCATTTCTAGGTATATAATCTAATAGATTAAAAAATAAAATTTATAAAATGGAAAGATATACCTCATTTATGGATTCAAAATTTAGCAGATCTTCCCCAAATTATCTATAGATTTAAGTAATCCAAATAAAAAGCCAAGTACGTTTTTTTCTTTGCTTTCCCCCTTCCTTGTGATAATGGTATAGGTAAAATAAAAACCATAAGCATGAATATTATTCTGATACTGAAAGTATAATTATCAAGTTTATGTAGAAGGCCGGGCATGGTGGCTCACACCTGTAATCCCAGCACTTTGGCAGGCTGAGGCGGGTGGATCACCTGAGGTCAGGAGTTCGACACCAGTCTGGTCAACTTGGTGAAACCCTATCTCTACTCAAAATACAAAAATTAGCCAAGTGTGGTTGTGGGTGCCTATAATCCCAGCTACTCAGGAGGCTGAGGCGGAAGAATCGCTTGAACTGGGAGGCAGAGGCTGCAGTGAGCCAAGATCTTGCTACTGCACTCCAGCCTGGGTGACAGAGTGAGACTCAGGGTGAAATTACATAATAGTTTATGCAGAAACATGGAAAATATTGCTATGTAAAGTAAATAAAATAGTATGTTTAATATAATTGTAGGCCTATATGTAAAGGCCTATAAAAAAAGTTATGTTGGGGAAGTGGCATTAGATTTTCTTAATGCTTCTGTTACACTGGCTTTTAAGTTAAAATTTCCTGCTTAGTAACCCAAAAATATTGAGAATCCAAAAACGTATAAACACATACAAAACAAAACAACAACAACAACAAAAACAATGGCCAGAAGGTTAAAGTCAGCCAGGCCTTTGTGTCCCTGGTAGGGTCAGTTTTTCCAAGCATTAGACTTCAGAATTCCTAGAAAAATAGGAGGCCCAATATATATACATATATATATATATTTATATATAATGTAAATACATACATATGTAACACACACACAAAATGGAAAGATTACATCAATAATTCTAGGGCCTTTGAAAAAACCAGCCACCATGCCATGCCATCTTGAGTATGCAGGAGCCTGAGGATGGAGACCCCATATGAGGAATTGGGAAATTCCCTATGTTTAGGGTCAGTCACCCTGAATATCAAACGCACTTTCAAACTGTACTCTCAATTCTCCTTTCAGAAATTGGACACTCGAAAGTTTTCAAAAGAAGAGAAAAATATATGCTCTCATCTGAAGTTAGCCAGAATGTGCTGTCAGACAGTTCCACTTTCAGTTTCTTACATTCTGAAGTTCTCTTGATTAGGAATTGGGTACCAGATGCAGTGCCTGTTTCGCAAAGCCCTTTGCTTGGTGTCTTCTGGATAAATGTGTGCCTCGCCCTGCCTGGGCACATGGGACACCCTCTGCTCCCCCAGCCCACCCCATGTACCTGGGGCCTGAGCCAGGAGCTGAGGAGCTATTCTGACCTTCATCCCCATAGAGGCCAGGGAAACTGGCAGTGAACATGATTTCTGGGCTGACTCAGATGATTATCAAATAAACTGAATTTAAAAATAATTCACTCAGGTACCTACTGGTACCTTTTCAGGATACACACACTAAGTCAACAAGATACAACCCTAAAATAACCCAAATGACTCTAAGCGTTCTTAAAATGCCCTTAGAATCCCCCCACCCTAAAAAACTTCAAGGATCCTGAAGATTTCTGTAAACCTCATGCTAGTGGCTTTGACCTCTAGGAAGCATCAGAATCACCCAGCGGTCCTGTCAAAATGCAGATTGCCAGGCCCCAACACCAGAGTTCCTGATTCAGCAGACGGAGTAGGGCAGAGAATCTGCATCTCTAATGCAGTTCTCAGGTGATGCTGAGGTTTCTGGTACACTAACTTTTCTAAATGAGTCTAAGGGGAACACTATAATCACCCCGGGAGTTTTTTAGAACACTGATGTCTATATTCCATACCAAGAGATTGTAGTTCAATTCTTCTGGGCTGTGGCACTGGCAGCAGAATTTTTAATACTGCCTTTTCTTACTAACTGATATGGTTTGGCTGTGTCCCTGTCGGGATCCGACAAGCAGACCCCAACCCCACGACAGATGAATAAATTCACTCAGACACAGAATACAGTGGAAGAGTGGGCTAGGGGTGTCTGTGGCCACTCACCTGAAGGAGTTAACGGCTGCCAGCCGGACATGCTGGCCTTGTCAGCCTAGACAATTAAAATGACAAACAATAAAATGACACTAAGATTCGTAAATACTATTAGTCAACCCTAAATGATCCCACAGGACCCTAAAAGATGCGAAATAACTTTTAGTGACCATAAACTCTAGAAAAAAATTTAAATGCTGTAATAATTGAAAAATGTCCTAAATAACTTTAATAAAGTCAAGATATAATAAAAAGGTCTAAATGACAGCAAATGGACCTACCAGGGTCCTACCAACTGTAAATCTAAAAACTTTAAAGCCAAATCCTTGACAACAATAATAACCCTAAATCATCCCAAATGAATTTCAAAAATCATAAATTAAAAGATCCTAAATAGCCACAAAATATTCTAAATGACCTGTGGTGACTCCTAACATCCCTAGAGCTTCCTAAACCTTGAATGACCCAACTTTAAAAACAAAGAACCCGGCCAGGCGAGGTGGCTCACGCCTGTAATCCCAGCACTTTGGGAGGCTGAGGTGGGTGGATCATGAGGTCAAGAGATTGAGACCATCCTGGCCAACATGGTAAAACCCTGTCTCTACTAAAAAATACAAAACTTAGCTGGGCATGGTGGCACGTGCCTGTAGTCCCAGCTACTTGGGAGGCTGAGGCAGGAGAATTGCTTGAACCTGAGGTGCGGAGGTTACAGTGAGCCGAGGTCGCGCCACTGGACTCCAGCCTGGCGCCTGGTGACAGAGTGAGACTCTGTCTCAAAACAAAAAAACAAAACAAAGACCCCAAATGACATTCGGTGATCCTAAATGACCTCAAATCTTTTTTTTTTTTTTTTTTTAATCCCAAGTCCTTATCTAGCCTACCTGGACCTGCTACCAAAACACCAGGAGTTCAGGCTACGTCCTAATGCCTGCCTCCCAGAAAGTCAATCACTGAGACAATGAGCCTTGACAAGGAAGAGGGCTTCAATCAGGTGCTGCAGCTAGGAGATAGAAGATCAGTCTCACATCCATCTCCCTAAGAGACTAAAATTAGGAGTTTATATAGCAGGAAAGAAATGTAACCATGCATGGGAAAACAGGAACTAGGGAGGGGTAAGCAAGAGGAGTCGGTCAACAGGAGGCAGGTGGTCGATTAGGCAATCATGAGGGGCGAGAGATTTTGCCTCACCAGATGCAATGATCTGGTGAGTGTCAGATCCTTGATGCTATCTAGAAGGCCTGATAGTTGGTTTCCCGAGAAAGGAACTTAGCTAAGATAAGTGTCACTTTCTCAGGTTTAAGACTGAGAGGATCAATTTCTCTGTTTATTCAAAGAAACCATAAACATCAGCTCTATGGGACAACTGGGTTGGTTTCAGACCGACGTGGTCTACCTCAGGCCTCTTCTTGGGACCCCATGGCCTCCACCCTCCTGGAGGGTCCCTGGGCTTCAGCTACACTGGCCTTGCTGCTCTTCAGGCATACCCAGACCTGTCCTGCTTCTGGGACTTGCACTTGCCACTTGGTCTTTTTGGGACACTCTTCCCCCCAGCTCATTACATGCTCACCTCCTTTTTGATTCAGGTCTCAGCTAAACTCTTCCTTCCTAGCAAGGCCTTCCCTGAAGTCCTGAATCAGCTGCCCTCCCGCCAGTTATCCTCTGCTACCACACTCTTCCAAGTGCTTTTTGCAGTCTGAATGTATTTGTTGATTTATGTATCTCCTCCACTAGAACCTAAGCTCTGTGAAGGCATCCAGACCATCTAGAGCAGCACCTGATCCTTGGTAGACACTGTGAAAGAAAATAAACCTCAAGACCCCCAACTCACTAAGCCAAAGGGAAAAGTCAAGTTAGGAAATGGGTCATGTAAACCTGCTTCCCATTTTGTTCAGAAAAAGATAGCTACAAAGATAGAAAGAGCTGCATACTTCCCTCACAATGTGCCCACAAGGAAATTCCTAGTGGGTCCCAAGATCTATACTTTAAAGCAGTTTTGTTGAATTTCACCCTGATCTTCACACGTACAGGACAAAGGACAGAACTAAAAGTCATCCCTCTGTTCACCTGAGACAAGTGTATAACTGCTTCCTCTTCCCTGTGTCATTTTATCTTACATAAAAATGCCAATTTACTGAGCACCAGATGAATGCATAACTGACTATTCCTCTACCCCTTTCTCACGTGTATGATGTGTACTCAGTGAGTGCTGAGCAAAGAAGACTCAAAAGAATGCAACTGCTTACCTTTCTTATTGCCTACCCTTCTAAAAAGTTCCTTTTTCCTACAATAGTTGCTTTTTTTCCCTTTAAATATTGAGGTCCCCAGATACTCTTTGGAAAAAGCGAGGACCACAGATTTTTCCTGAGCTTCTGTGTTCTTTTCCTGGGTGTGCCTTTAGCCTTGACAAATAAACCTCTTAAAATGATTGAGACCCACCTTGGTCATTTTCTTTGATTTTCAACAGTGTGATAATCTTTGTGTAATGAATGAATGAATATCCAAATGTACCGTAAACACCAAGACCTCAAACAAGTGTGCCAATGCTGACAGCCTCTAAGTTCTGACCCAAACTCACTAACAAGTGTCATCCTTCTTAAAATGAACTTACATGATCCTAAGCTATTAAATCACCTCAAATGGTCCTAAATCCTTTGTGATCCTAAACTACCCAAAGTGGTATAAGACTTCAGACCCTCTTAGAGATTCTGAAGCGGTATAAATTACTCAAAACAACTTTAAATGCTAAATAATCTTCCATGAATATAAATGTTGCCAAGTGACATAAATCACCCTTAAAAAGCTCTAAGCAATCAAAATAGAACCCAAACCTTAAAAATCTCTATAAGACTTTTAAGACATTTGAACCCTAAACAATCCTAACTCAAATGCATAAAATATCCTGAATGAATAATTTCAGGATATTCTTTAGAGTCTAAGCACTCTAAAGAACCAATCATTTAAATGACCCTATGGTAATGTATCCAACAACCTTAGAGACCTAATACTTGGAAGTGACCTCAGATGCCCCTAAACTACCACAGAACTTGAATATGCAAGTTCTGTGATTCTGGAGAGGATCTCGTTAGAACGTTGACTCAGATTCAGCGGTCCTGGGGTGAGCTTTGAGACACTGTCTTTCTGCCAAACTCCCGGGGGATGTGTCTGCTGCTGATCCACAGGCCACACTTGGAATAGCAGAGCTAGAGCTGTATAAACCCGAAGGATCCTAAGCCAATTAAAACGACCCTAAATTCTAACACGCCCTCAGAGATCCCAGACAATCCTAAATCCTAAACAACTCTAAACATGCTAAATGATGCTTAAAACCTTGAGCCCTAGATTATCTCACATGACCCTAAACTAACCCAAACAACTCTAAATGACCCTAAGAATCTCAATAGACTCTAAGAGATCTTAAGCCTTATACCTCCCTAAGAGCCCTTAAAAATTTAAATTTGCTTTAAATGACTCTAAACCCCAACAGTCCAAAAGACTCTAAAAGGTCCAAGAGGTCATAATTGCACCTAAAATACCCAAACTGTTCTAAACTATCCTAATTGATCCAAAATTATCCTAAACCTAAAGTGACCTTAAATTGTTTCAAAGGAACCCAAGTCTAATGAGCCCAACCTTCTCAGCCTCAACAACATTAATGCCAACTCCAGTGCCCTTGACATTAACTACTCAACAATCCTAAACGCTAACAGGCAATGGAGCAGACACCTCGTCAGTGACCTGTCCTGACCCTCATTACCCCATACCTCAATGATTCATCTGTTACCCAAAGAGCAGAGCTCTGTTTGTGTACTTGGACTTGAACCCTTACTTAGGGATCCTATTGATATTGCACCAGAAGACCCCAAATTCCAAATGATGATAAATTAATGGATGGTTGACCCTGACCCCCTTGACCCTGACAACCCTAGAAGTCTAATTATCATAAACCAATGACCCTGAACTTTAAATTCTATAAAGAGGTTGGAGCAGACGTACATATACCCTGACCCGAACCCAAACCCTACGTCTCTCTTCTTAATGATCAGGTACCTTCTCCTAATCCCAATGACATGAGAAGAGTAACAGATACTACCCTGAGGCTTTCTTGTTCCTAAATGTAACTTTGACTCTGATCCCAAGGGCCCTAAACTCTAATAATCTCAGTCTTAAATCCTAAACCCTAAATAATGACAACGCAATATTAAGATATCCAACTGTGAAGCTAACTCTGATATTCCTGAGGAACATCATCAAGCTTCACCACAGTGCTCTATACTCTAAGCCCACGTGTATGCTTATCACCTAGGGCATTATTACAAAGTAAGATGAACTCCTGCTTCTAACATTCCACTTTTGAACCGGGATCCAAAAATCCATTTGAGGATCACGAGCCATGTTTTTCTCAATTTAATCACCAAATTCATCCTGAATTGAGATAAAAAATAATGCAGATTTGGGGCTTTATGAGATGAAATATAAGTTACCCCTTCAGCGGTAACATTGCTCTTCAGGACAGCGTGACATTCAGCATGTTGAGAAAAAAGGGGGAGAATGTCCAGGAATAGCTACTTAAAGGACAAGAATTCACCTGGGATATTATAAATGAATTATGCTGAGGGATAATGACTTACACTGCTTTATCCCCACCAAGGAGGATGCTCCAAAAATGCATCTTCCAGAAAATTCAAAATTCGTAATACTGTCTTTCTTGGGGAGACATATTGAAAGATAACATTTTATTTTCAATGGACTACATAAATGAGATTCAAGTCCTGGTAATAAAAATTGGTCTGGGTAATAATTTCTTTATTCTGAATTTGTAGAGGAAGGATATTAAAGCTTACAGACCTATCACCACACCGATTCCACTAGCTAAAAGTAGATGCCAAGATATAATGTTAAGTGAAAACAGATAGTTGGTAAAAAAATACATACAGCATGATACTATTTATGTATCACATATATATGAAAGTTAATTTATACCTATACAAAATCCATAGATAGATAGACCTCAGTAGACTCTAAGAGATTTTAAGCCTTTTTTTTTTTTTTTTTTTTTGAGACAGAGTTTTGTCCTTGTTGCCCAGGCTGGAGTGCAATGGCGGGATCTCAGCTCACTGCCATGTCCACCTCCCAGGTTCAAGTGATTCTCCTGCCTTAGCCTCCCGAGTAGCTGGGATTACAGGGGCCCACCACCAGGCCCAGCTAATTTTTTGTATTTTAGTAGAGACAGGGTTCCACCATGTTGGCCAAGCTGGTCTCGAACTCTTGACCTCAGGTGATCCACCTGCCTCAGCCTCCCAAAGTGCTGGGATTACAGGCGTGAGCCACGGGGCCCAGCCAGATCTGAAGCCTTATACCTCCCTAAGGGCCCTTAAAAATTAAAATTTGCTTTAAATGACTCTAAACCCCAACAGACTTCATGTATATCTAAAGATTGGAAGGATATAATTATTAAGGGTTATCGTGAGGCAAGGATGGGGGCTGGAGGTGGTGGCTTTACCTGTGCTCAATTAGCTTTTTTCAAAACATAGTTTGTCTTTTCTTCAATGATAGACATGCACATGGTTAAGAAAGTCAAACAAAACAAGCTGTCTCTTGCTCCTACCACCCTCTACCTCCTGTTCCTCCCCACGCCCTTCAATTCTTCTAGCTGATTCGTTGGGGCTTGCCACCTTATCTGTAAGTAGCATGTTGGTATCGCTTTTCCTGATTTGCTCATCTGGGGCCTTATCTTTCTCTACCTCCCTCCCAAGGTCTTGGGTCTCCATCCTGCCAATGATAGTTTGTGGTTAACGCACATCCAGCTTTTACATTGTGTAGCTGTATAAACATGCTCTGTAAAGACGAATGTGTGCTGCACTGGGCTTATTTTTCCATTTTTAGCACAACTTTTTGCTTTCCTTGAAGTTAAAAACTGTCCTTTCGTTTGCCTAGGTTTTAATGGATTTTTCATGAATTCAGCCTCATACTTGTCCCAAATTCTCTAAACCTCTCGTCAGTCTCCCCCATCATTCTACCCACTGTGTCTCCTTGGAGACCTGTCTCCTGGGGGCGACTCTTAGTCTGGTGCTGGTTGTTAGCAGGGGTCCCTCTTTATCATCTACTGAGGTTTGTGTAGCGCACATACACTCTTTCTCTTCATCTTTATTTCCTCTTTCCTGCAAACCACACCTTCCTCTTTTGGACTGACTTACTGCTACTAGCAGGATTGTAAATTCTGACTTCTCAGGCAATGCGGTCCTGCAGAAGTGAAAGCCCCAAGGGATTCAGAAGTTTCTGATTTTTCAAGAAAACACAGAAACCCGGAAACACAGATTATTATCAGAATCTCTGTTTTTGTTTTGTTTTGTTTTGTTTTTTTAAAAAAACCCACTAATGGCAGACAGAGAAAGACTGTCACCTGGATAGGCTTGTAGGCTACCACTTTGTTATCGCTACTCTGGTTAAATCAATCTAACTAACATTAAACTGGTCTCCCGGGCCATGCCTATATCCTTGGGTTCTATAGTTCAAGATTTTTAAGAGTTTAGGCTGGGCACAGTGGCTCACACTTGTAATCCCAGCACTTTGGGAGGCCGAGGCAGGCAAATCCCTTGAGATGAGGAGTTTGAGACCAGCCTGGCCAACATGGTGAAACCCTGTCTCTACTAAAAATACAAAAATTAGCCAGACATGGTGGCACATGCCTGTGTCCTCAGTTACTCAGGAGGCTGAGGAAGAGAAATCTCTTGAACCCGGGAGGCAGAGGTTGCAGTGAGCCGAGATCGCACCACTGCACTCCAGCCTGGGCTACAGAGCAAGGCTCTGTCTCAAAGCAACAACAACAAAAATTTTAAGTCTTTAGAAGTCTGTAGGTTTAGAAGATTATGGAAGAAAACACATGTGTTTCCCCAACCAAATACAAATAGAGGGGAGCTGCTGGCCTTACAAGATTTGTTGAGGGTTTCTTTAGTCACAAGGGTTTGGCTTGGAGCTTGACATTCGGGACAGGTTCTGGTTGTGGAGCGTGGGTTCGCCCCCTCCCTGAGATAAAGTTCATTCCTCTTGCCATCATCACACCTGCTTCTCCATCATTCCAGCCACTGCAGGTGAGGTGCATGCCCTTGGCTAACAGGGCACAGCCTTTCCACCTCCGCAGAACACCCTGGATGTCCCCAGGGCCTGGAAGAGGGGGTTGGGTAGCAGAACCTCTCTTCTGAAGTCCCAGCAGGGGAGCACCTCTGCCTCAAGGTCTGGCAGGCATCTGGCTGTGCAATTGCCCCACAGGCCCATGCGCTCATTTTCACGCACACAGCTGTGCATTCCATCACCTTCAAGCCACTGAAACCATACCCTGGCTTGGGTCAGCTTTCCCAACTCTGCCCCAGTGGCCTCCTGATGTGGGAGGGTCAGGAGGGCCTTTTACTCAGGTTCAAATTCATGAAGGCCCTTCAGTACATGCTTTTGACATTCTCACTAAATGAGATGCAAGAGTGTCTTAGTTTGGGGTCCTTCAGAAGCAGACATTAAGACCAGGATTTGAGGGCTAGGAGTTTATTTGGCACTTGAGTCTAGAAAACAGTAGAAGTGGGGTGGGGAAGTGCAATAGGGAAGGGAAGGAAGCTTATTAGGATGTGTCATTAAATAAGTTCTGATGGTGCACAACTGGAGCTCAGGCCCAGTGGAGACCTCTGGGAGCCAGTGTGGGAAATATCTCAAAGTTCTTCTACCTAGGGGTGAAGCAGCTGGCGTATTTATATACCAACTTCCATTAGGCATTAGTTGAGGGCTGCTCTTGGGGCTGGAGAGGTATTAATTCCCTGACACACTGTGCAGGGTACACAGGCAGAGCAGGTTCTGGTGGCCAAAAAACCCCGAAGGCCAAGGGACACGGTTGATGGCCATTAGAGGCGTATGTACGCATACACGGCGAGTGGATATTAGATGTCAATATTTAAACTATTCTACACTTTCGTAAACTTGTTTGGGCATTTCATCATCTTTTAACTTCCTGGACATCCTAAAAAAATACCTTTTTTCCTCCATTCCAGATGACATTCTTAGAGTTTATTTAGGGTCTGCCTAAAAATATTTATAATCCAAAATAACCCTCTCTCAAGATCCTTGACTTAACCCAATTTGCATAGACCCCTTTCCCATATAAGACAATATTCAGAGGTCCCAGGGATTAGGACCTGATATTTTGGGGGGACATTTCTCAGCCTACCACACTCTGGAAGATCTGAACTAGTTTGGAAAAAGTGAGGTTGGAAAAAGAAAGAAATGCCCTCAATCAGTTGGATAACCTTGTTTAACAGACAAGAAGATACACAACATAAGAAGTCTGGTGCGTTGTCCAGTCATAAGAGACAAAGGGAAGTGAATGTGGCCGAAACAGGGCTAACTCCAGACCAGCTCTCAGCACTCCACTTCCCCTCTTCTCTTCTTCTACGCCAACTCCAAATCTCAATGCTGTCACACAATTCTGGGTAATTCCCAGAGCAGTTAGTGAGCTGGGGAAGCTTTGGTTCTTTCCGCAGTCCTTCATTGGACACTGGAAACAAGATCTCAGGCAGAGAGAGACAAGAAAGAGAGTGTTTTCACCTCCAGAGAGACAGTGCCTCCCAGGAGAGGAGCCCTTTATGAATTTGGAGGGCCAGACCCTCCTCTGTGGAAGCCTGAGTGACATGCCGAAATTGCTCCTCTATTTCCTTGCTTTCCACCCAAATGATTTGCTCCAACTTGTACCACCTTGGATGAGGTCACCTCCATTCTCTGATGGCCCCACCTGAGATATTCAACTTGACTTTTCTTGCTCTGTGGTTACAAAGCAGCTAATCTTTGTAAGCACAACAAACCAGTACAGAGAATGACCTATTACACAACACAGTAAGCTGGGAGTGGTGGTGCCTGCCTGTAGTACCAGTTACTCAAGAGGCTGGGGTGGAGTATTGCTTGAGCATAGGAGTTTGAGGCCAGCCTGGGCAACATAGCGAGACCCCATCTGCAAACAAAGAAAAATGCAATAAAGTTTCAAACACTGAGATGTTCCCTTAGCAAGGCTGGTAATTTTGATTTCTGGTATTTGGAATTTAGGAAATAGGTTTTTTTGTTTTTTTTTTTTGTTTGTTTTTTTCATTTTTGAGACAGGCTCTTGCTCTGTCATTCAGGCTGGAGTGCAGTGGCAGAATGTTGGCTCCTTGCATCCTCCATCTCCTGTGCTCAGGCGATCCTATTGCCTCGGCCACCTGAATAGCTGGGACTACAGGCATACCTATGCCCAGCTAATTTTTGTATTTTTTGTAGAGACAGAGCTTTGCCATGTTGCCCAGGCTGGTCTTGAACTCCTGAGCTCAAGGGATCTGCCTGCCTCAGCCTCCCGAAATGCTGGGGTTATAGCTGTAAGCCACTGCACCCGTTCTCCCTCTTTAGACTCTGCCTGGAGGGGGTCCCAAGGGTGATGGGGTTGGGGACCTGTATCTTTCCTCCATGTGGCCCCCCAGTGACTTTCGACTGCACTTAGAATGAACTTAGGCCTCCTACACAGACTTCAGGTCCCTCCTCAGCAGCCCTGGCCCTGACCCCCTCTCCTTACCTGCCCTCCTGCTCCCCTTGCTCACAAAGGTCTCCCCATGCCCTCCTTGTGTTCTCACCATGGGCCCTTCCAATGCAGCGTTTCCTCTGCCTGCAGCATCTTGGCGGGAAGAGACAAGGTCCTGGTATGGCTAACTCCTTCTAGTTCATTCTCACTTTTCAGGTCTCAGCTCAAATGTCCCCTTTGCAAAGAGGCCATCCTGATCACCCTAGTTAATGTCTTCCTTTCCCATTATATAGAAAAGATTTTTGTTGAAAAATGTGCATACAACGAAACACACTTATCTGAAGTGACCAGTTGGGAGAGTTTGGCCAAATGTATAGATCCTTGTAGCAGTGTCCCAATCAAGGATACAATAGTCTCCTCTTATCCATGGGGGATGCATTCCAACACCCCCAGTGCATGCTGGGACCATGGATAATACTGATCCTGATTGCCATCAATCAGAACACATTTCCATCATGTTTCTATCCACATCAATGCCTTTTCCAACTTAACTAAGCTCTTATCATACACCATGGCCATTACTCTGCAGTTCGAGGTGTGACAGCAAAACTGCACATATTTCTTTCTCCATCTTCAGAATTTCATGAATAGAAAGTTCCTTGTTATCATAGATCTTAGCATCCTCAGCTAAGGTTGCTGATTAAGTCTGGAACTTTCACTTTTTCCCTTAAAAAAAGCACCTTGCAGCTTTTCTTTGGCATATTCAAATTGCCAGCATCACTATGGTTACTATGCTTTGGAGCTTTTTTTTTTTTTTTAATAAAAAGATGGGGTTTCACCATTATGGCCAGGCTGGTCTTGAACTCCTGACCTCAGGTGATCCACCCACCTCAGCCTCCCAAAGTGCTAGGATTACAAGTGTGAGCCACCGTGCCCGGCCGCTTTGGAGCTATTGTTAAGCAAAATAAGCGTGACTTGAACACAAGCACTACTATACCAGGATTTCATCTGAAAAACTGAGATGGCTACTAAGTTACTGACGGGCCTGGACCATGTGCAATGCAGACACGCTGGACAAAGGGATGCGTCACACCCGGGGCAGGACTGGGAGACATGGCGCAAGATTTCATCACGCTGCTCAGAATGGCATGCAATTTAAACTTAGGATTGCTTAGTTCTGAAATTTTCCATTTAATATTTTTGAACCTCGGTTGAACATGGGCAACTCAAACTGCAGAGAGCAAAATCCAGCCTCTTTTTATCCCGTTGCCTTGTTTCATGGATGTCACTTAGCTCGGCAGGAAAGTGTGGTGCTGATTTATCTGTTTGTTGTTTGTCTCCTGGGAAAGGAGGCACCTCTGTCTTGCTCGCTGCTGTATTCCTCATGTTCAAGATACCCTTCTTACTGGCACTGAAAGAAGGAACCGTCCTTTGCATTTATGGGAGCACTGCAGCCTCTGACTTCCAATGCTGCCCCTCGCCCAGCTTCCATGGGCTTAGGCATTGCCCTCTCCGTGGAGGGACGGAATGCAAGACGCAGGTGGCTCGGGGTGAAGGGCACCCCTCGTCCCGCTGGTCCCGGGGGTGAGGATGCCAGAGGCTTTCCTCTCTCCCACGCCCACCCCTGTGAGAGCGCCACCTCGGAGTCACCGCCCGGGCGAGGAGGCGCCGGGGAAAAGCCAGACGTCGTTTTTGGCGTCTTTGGAATATGGGGAGCACGCCTGGGTGTGAGCGCTACAGTTTGCGAGCGTGAGGGGCGCCCTGAACCTTTCCATCTAGCAGAAACCCCAACAGGTGTCCCCAGAAGTCGTCAAGGCAGGCAGGCGTTCAGAGACCAACTCCGCGAGGAGGGAGCGGCTTCCCCGGGGCACTTTCTGTGTCTGCGACTCTAGGAGGGTCCCACCCGGGTATCAGCTGACTGTCACAGCAGGTTTGCTTGTCCCAGGGACGGCCCTGGGAAACTTGGGGCTAGGAAAGACCTGAGTGGGCTGGAGGACGCCTGAGGGTCAGTTCTGCACAAGGCGTCCCTGAGGTCCTTCGGGCTTCCAGGCGGCTGGGAGGGTGGCCTGGCCCCGCGGGGTGGGTGGTGTCCGCGCGCCCCCTGGTGGCCAGGATCCGGTGCAACGCCCGCCTCCCCGCTCTTCCCAACAGGGGCGCCAAAGGGGGGAGGAAAAAAGACTACTACAACTTCTATTTTGATATAATTAACATTTTAAAATCTTAAAAATAGTGACATTTGGCCTTGGTGTCTTTACTTGGTTTGTGTGTCAGTTCTATATCATGAGGCACCTTCCCTGGGCTCAGTAGTTTGGGACCTAAAGCTTTCGACACATTCCTGGTGTGTTTTGATGCCTCTGAACCAGACTTCTCAGGTTCAAATCCTGTCCCCCCTGAGGTGAGACATTGGGTATTCTCTGCCTGCCTCTATTTCTTCATCTGCCTAATGGGCATAATATTAGTACCCATCTCATGGGACCGCTGCAGGGACTAAACATCTTTAAAATAGTTAAATGCAGATTAGAAGGGATTGTGGCAGGTAGGAGGCAGGACTAGATTGCAGCTCCGGACAGAGCAGCATGCAGAGGCTCACATTGTGAATCACAGCCCCAGATCCACTGCAAGAACAAACCAGCAATCCCAAGAGGGCCCACAGACCCTCTGAAGGAGGCGGACTGCTCCTGCAGGACCCTGGAGACACCCCAAATACTGTGAGTGCCCCAACTGCGCAAGTGGAAAAGGGAGATCCTCTTCTCACAAACGCACAGCCCCATTGGAGAAGCTGAAGTTCTGTTTGCGGGAGAAGTTTCTGACTTTACCTGGCGATGAGTCAAGTTAGAGAGCCAAGGGAAAGACAGGGGTAGAGGAAGCAGCAGAAAGACTATCTGGGTCCCCAGGCAGCCCATTCCTGCCTGGCACACAGGGATCCATCGGAAGGGTGGCCAGAGGAGCAGGGGGTAAAACTCCACAGGGAGAAGGAACTCTCTAGCTGAACTTTATAACAACTTGAACTGGGCAAGAAGTCTCCTGGCCAGACTGCTGGGGAGGGAGTGAATCGTGGAGACTTCATAGGCAGGGGAAGAACTAAAGCCTTTTTCTCTCCCACCGGGCGGATAGCCTCGGGCAAGTTTACCAGCCTGTTGCCTGCAGCCTGAAAACAGACTTGGGGCTGTTGGTGGAGGCATGGTGGGAGCGAGACAGGCCCTTTAGTTTGCGAGGGAGCTGGTGAGGCTTGTGACTGCCAGCTTTCCCCCAATTCCCTGACAACCTGCATGATTCAGCAGAGGCAGCCATAGTCCTCCTAAGTACACAATTTGAGTAACCTGGGAATCTCACCTCCATCCCCCACAGCAACCACAACAAGACCAGCCCAAAGAGAGTCTGAGCTCAGTCATGCTGAGCCCCACTCCCACCTGACGGTCCTTGCCTATCCACCCTGAGTGGAACACAAAGGGCATATAATCTTGGGAGTTCTAGGGCTCTGCCCACCACTGGTCCCTCTCCACGCTGCCAGAGCTGATGCTTTCTGGAAAGCGCCACCTCATGGTAGGAGGCCAACGAGCACAAACATAGAGGAGCATTAAGCCACCAAAGCTAAGGACCTTCATGGAGTCCATTGCACCCTTCACCACCTCCATCAGAACAGGCACTGATATCCATGGCTGAGCAACCCATAGACAGTTCACGTCACAGGACTCTGTGAAGACAACCCCCAGTACCAGCCCAGACCAGGGTAGAATCGCGGGGTGGCTAGACCCAGAAGAGAGACAACAATCACTGTAGTTCAGCTCACAGGAAGCCATAGCCATAGTAAAAGAGAGAGAGAATTACATCAAGGGAACACCCCGTGGGACAAAATAATCTGAACAACAGCCTTCGGCCCTAGACCTTCCCTCTGACAGAGGCTACCCAAATGAAAAAGAACCAGAAAACCAACCCTAGTAATATGGCAAAACAAGGCTCTTCAACCCCCACACCCTCCAGAAATCACACTAGTTCACCAGCAATAGATCTGAACTAAGAAGAAATCCCTGATTTACCTGAAAAAGAATTCAGGTGGTTAGTTATTAAGCGAATCGGGGAGGGACCAGAGAAAGATGAGGTCCTATGCAAGGAAATCTAAAAAAGTGATACAAAAAGTGAAGGGAGAAATATTCATGGAAATAGATAGCTTAAAGAAAAAACAATAAAAAATTTAGGAAACTTTGGACACAGTTTTAGAAATGCAAAATGCTCTGGAAAGTCTCAGCAATAGAATTGAACAAGTAGAAGAAAGAAATTCAGCACTTGAGGACAAGGTCTTCATATTAACCCAATCCAACAAAAACAAAGAAAAAAGAATAAGAAGATATGAACAAAGCCTCCAGGAAGTCTGGGATTATGTTAAATAACCAAACCTAAAATAATCAGTGTCCCTGAGGAAGAAGAGAATTATAAAAGCCTGGAAAATATATTTAGAGAAATAATTGAGGAAAACTTCCCCGACCTTGTGAGAGACCTAGATATTCAAATACAAGAAGCACAAAGAACACTTTTTTGGGAAATTCATTGCAAAAAAGATCTTCACCTAGGCACATTGTCATGAGGTTATCCAAAGTCAAGAGGAAGGAAAGACTCTTAAGAGCTGTGAGATAGAAGCACCAGGTAACTTAAAAAGAAAAACTGATCAGATTAACAGTGGATTTCTCAGCAGAAACTCTACAAACCAGAAGGAATTGGCACCCCATCTTCAGCCTTCTCAAACAAAACAATTATCAGCCAAGAATTTCTATCCAGTGAAACTGGATCATATATGAAGGAAAGATACAATCATTTTCAGACAAACAAATGCTGAGATAATTTGCCATTACCAAATCGCCACTATAAGAACTGCTAAAAGGAGCTCTAAATCTTGAAACCTACTCTGGAAACACATCAAAAAAGAACCTTTTTAAAGCATCAATCACATAGGCCCTATAAAACAAAAATACAAGTTAATAAGCAAAACCAAAAAACAAAGTACACAGGCAACAAAGAGCACAGTGAAAGCAACGTTACCTCATGTTTCAATACTAACGTTGAACGTAGACAGCCTAAATGCTCCACTTAAAAGATACAGAACTCACCAACTGGCTGGGTGCAGTGGCCCATGCCTGTAATCCCAGCACTTTGGGAGGCCAAAGAGGGTGGATCACCTGAAGTCAGGAGTTCGAGACCAGTCTGACCAATATGTGAAACACTATCTCTACTAAAAATATTAAAAAAAAAAAAAATAGCCTGCGCGTGGTGGCATAAACCTGTAGTCCCAGCTATGTGGGAGGCTGAGACAGGAGATTGCTTGAACCTGGGAGGTGGAGATTGCACCACTGCAGCCTGGGCAACAGAATGAGACTATTTCAAAAAAAAAAAAAAAGAGAGAGAGAACTCACCAACCAACTACATGCTACCTTTAGGAGACTCACCTAACACATAAGGACTTACAAAAACTTAAAGTAAAGGGGTGGAAAAAGGCATTTCATGAAAATGGACACCAAAAGCAAACAGGGGTAGCTATTCTTACATTAGACAAAACAAACTTCAAAGCAACAGTGGTTAAAAGAGACAAAGAGGGACACTATATAATGGTAAAAGATCTTGTCTAACAGGAAAATATCGCAATCCTAAATGTATATGCACTTAACACTGTAGCTCCCAAATTTATAAAACAACTACTAATAGACTTAAGGAATGAGATAGACAGCAACATAACAATAGTGGGGGACTTCAAAACTCTGCTTACAGCACTAGACAAGTCATTCAGACGGAAAGTCGACAAAGAAATAATGGATTTAAACTATACCCTGGAACTAATGGACTTAACAGATATATACAAAACATTTCATTCAACAACTGCAGAATACACGAATCTATTCAACAGTGCATAGAACTTTCTCCAAGATGAACCATATGATAGGCCATAAAATGAGCCTCAGTAAATTTAAGAAAATTGAAAATATATCAAGTACTCTCTCAGACCACAGTGTAATAAAACTGGAAATCAACTCCAAAAGGAACCTTCAAAACCACCCAAATACATAGATATTAAATAACCTGCTCCTGAATGAGCACTGGGTCGAAAGCAAAATCAAGATGGAAATTTAAAAATTCTTTGAACTGAATGACAATGACACAACCTATCAAAACCTCTGGGAGACAGCAAAGGCAGCGCTAAGAGGAAAGTTTACAGCCCTAAACACCAACATTGAAAAGTCTGAAAGAGCAGAAACAGACAATCTAGGGTCACAGCTCAATGAACTAGAGAAACAAGAACAAACCAAACCCAAACCCAGCAGAAGAAAGGAAATAACCAAGATTAGAGCAGAACTAAATGAAATGGGAACAAACAAACAAAAAATACAAAAGATAAATGAAACAAAAAGCTGATTCTTTGAAAAGATAAATAAAATTGATAGACCATTAGCAAGATTAACCAAGAAAAGAAGAGAGAAAATCCAAATAACCTCACTAAGAAACAAAACAGCAGATATTACAACTGACACCACTGAATTACAAAAGATCATTCAAGGCTACTGTGGACACCCTTACTCACATAAACTGGAAAACCTAGAAAACCGAGAAAAGGTGGATAAATTCCTGGAAAAACACAACCCTCATAGCTTATATCAGGAAGAATTAGATACCCTGAACAGACCAATAACAAACAGTTATATTGAAATGGTAATTAAACAATTGCCAATAAAAAAAGTCCAGGACCAGACAGATTCACAGCAGAATTCTAGCAGACATTCAAAGGATTGGTACCAATCCTTTTGACACTATTTCACAAGATAGAGAAAGAAGGAACCCTCCCTAATTCATTCTATGAAGCCAGTATTATCCTAATACCAAAACCAGGGAAGAACATAACCAAAAAAGACAACTATAGACCGATATCCTTAACGAACATAGATGCTAAAATCCTTGACAAAATACTAGGTAACTGAATCCAACAACACATCAAAAAGATAATCCACCCTAATCAAGTGGGTTTCATGCCAGGGATACAGGGATGGTTTAACATATGGAAGTCAATAAATGTGATAACCACATAAACAGAATTCAAAACAAAAATCACATGATCATCTCAATAGACGCAGGCAAAACATTCTACAAAATCCAGCATGGCTTTATGATTAAAACTCTCAGCAAAATTGGCGTACAAGGGACATACCTTAATGTAATAAAAGCCATCTATGACAAGCCCAAGGCCAACATAATACTGAATGGGGAAAAGTTGAAAACATTCCCTTTCAGAATGGGAACAAGACAAGTATGCCCACTCTCACCACTCCTCTTCAACAGTACTGGAAGTCCTAGCCAGAGCAATCAGACAAGAGAAAGAAATAAAGGGCAACCAGGCCCAGCGGTGCCTCACGCCTGTAATCCCAGCACTCTGGGAGGCGGAGGTGGGTGGATCACCTGAGGTCAGGAGTTTGAGACCAGTCTGGCCAACATAGCAAAACCCCGTCTTTACTAAAAATACAAAAACTAGCTGCGTGTGGTGGTGGGGCCCTGTAATCCCAGCTGCTTGGTAGGTTGAGGCAGGAGACTCACTTGAACCTGAGAAACGGAGGTTGCAGTGAGCTGAGATTGCATCACTGCACTTCAGCCTGGGCAACAAGAGTAAAAACTTCAGAAAAAAAGAAAAAGAAAGAAAAGAAAAGAAAGGAAAATAAAAGAAAGGGCATCCAAATTGGTAAAGAGGAAGTCAAAGTGTCACTGTTTGCTGACGATATGATCATATATCTTGAAAACCCTAAGGACTCCTCTTAGAAAGCTCCTAGAACTGATAAAATAATTCAGCAAAGATTCTAGATACAAGATTAATGTACACAAATCAGTAGCTCTTCTATACATCAACAACGATCAAGCAGAGAAACAAATCAATAACTCAATCCCTTTTACAATAGCTGCAAAAAATAAAAATGAAATAAAATACTTAGAAATATACATAACAAAGGCGTCAAGACCCCTACAAGGAAAACTACAAAACACTGCTGAGAGAAATCATAGATTACACAAACAAACGGAAACACATTCCATGCTCATGGATAGGTAAAATCAATATTGTAAAAATGACCATACTGCCAAAAGCAATCTACAAATTCAACTTAATTCCCATCAAATACCACCATCATTCATCACAGAATTAGAAAAAAACAATTGTAAAATTCATATGGAACCAAAAAAGAGCCTGCATAGCCAAAGCAAGATTAAGCAAAAAGAACAAATCTAGAGGCATCACACTACCTGATTTCAAACTATATTATAAAACTACAGTCATCAAAACAGTGTGGTACTGGTATATAAACAGGCATATAGACCAATAGAACAGCATAGAGACCCCAGAAATAAACCCAGATGCTTACAGCCAACTGATCTTCGACAAAGCAAACCAAAACATAAAGTGGGGAAAGGACACCCTTTTCAACAAATAGTGCTGGGATAATTGGCTAGCCACATGTAGGAGAATGAAATGGGATCCTCATCTCTCACTTTTTACAAAAACCAACTCAAGATGGATTAAGGACTTAACCCTAAGACCTGAAACTAAAAATTCTAGAAGATAACACTGGGAAAACCCTTCTAGACATTGGTTTAGGCAAGGACTTCATGACCAAGAACCCAAAAGCAAATGCCATAAAAACAAAAATAAATAGCTAGGACCTAACTAAACTAAAGAGCTTTTGGACCACAAAAGGAACAGTCAGTAGGTAAACAGACAACCCACAGAGTGGGAAAAAAATCTTTACAATCTATACATCTGAGAAAGGACTACAATGAACTCAAACAAAACAGGAAGGGAAAAAACACAAACAATCCCATCAAGAAGTGGGCTAAGGACATGAATAGACAGTTCTCAAAAGAAGATATACAAATGACGAACAAACATATGAAAAAAATGTTCACAATCACTAATGATCAGGATACTACCTTACTCCTGCAAGAATGGCTATAATCGAAAAACCAAAAACATAGATGTTGGCATGGATGTGGTGAACAGGGAACATTTCTACACTGCTGGTGGGAATGTACACTAGTACCGCCGCTATGGAAAACAGTGTGGAGATTCCTTAAAGAACTAAAAGTAGAACTACCATTTGATCCAGCAATCCCACTACCAGGCGTCTACCCAGATGAAAAGAAGTCATTATTCGAAAAAGATACTTGCACACATGTTTATAGCAGCACAATTCACAATTGCAAAATCATGAAACCAACCCAAATGCCCATCAATCAGCAAGTGGATAAAGAAACTGTGATATATATATATATATATATATATGATCATATATCATATATGTGTGTGTGTGTATATATATATACGTATATATATACGTATATATATACGTATATATACGTATATATATACGTATATATACGTATATATATATATATGATAGAATGCTACACAGCCATAAAAAGGAATGAATTAACAGCATTTTCAGTGACCTAGATGAGACTGGAGACTATTATTCTAAGTGAGGTCACTCAGGAATGGAAAACCAAACATCATATGTTCTCACTGATATGTGGGAGCTAAACTGTGAGGATGAAAAGGCATAAGAACGATATAATGGACTTTGGAGACTTGGGTAGAAGAATGAGAAGTGGGCAAGGGATAAAAGACTACAAATATGGTGCAGTATATACTGCTAGGGAGATGGGTGCACCAAAATCTCACAAATCACTGCTAAAGAACTTACTCATACAACCAAATACCACCTGTACCCCAATAACACAATAACTTATGGAAAAATTTAAAAAAATAAAAAGAATTTAAATGCATTTATTTTCATTTTGAGAGACAGGGTCTCTCTCTCTCACTCGGGATGGAGCGCAGTGGAGCGATCATAGTTTACTACAGTCTTGAACTCCTGGGCTCAGCCTTGGGCTCAGGTGATCCACCTGCCTCACTGTCCCAAAGTGCTGGGATTGCAGGTGTGAGCCATTGCCTCTGAACGCAATAATTTAGGAAAGTGCCTTGGTGGGGACCACACAAGTGGCAGAAATGATTATTTTTCCCATTTTACTTAGGCTAAAACTATCACAAAAATCCTAAGAGGCTTAAGCATGACTGTAAAAAATATAGATCAAGATAATCCTGTAACACAAGTGCAGGAGAGTGAGAAGATGAATCATTAAATGACGATATTTAAGAGCACATGTATGTAATGTTATAAATAAGTGTCAGCACTTACTGGGAATGCTCACTGAGTGGGTGTGCAATCTGAAAAGTTTGGAGACCACAGCTTCTGAACATGGATGGGGACCAACGAGCCTCAGCACAGGTGTGGCTTCTGAACCTGGATGGGGACCAGTGGGCCTCAGCACAGGTGCAGCCTTCCTTTTGCTCCTCTCCTTTGATTTACTCAACTGCCCTTTGGGTTGGTAAGGACTTCAGAGGCCAGCAGCCTTGTCCAAAGTGACATGGGTGCTCATTGGCCAAACCAGACCTCTTCACTCCAAAGGCAGCTCCCAGCTGCTTTTCTGTCTGCCCCATTCTGCTTGGAGGTACAAAGAGGGACTCCAACAACCTTTGCACTTTTTCCACTGGCTACCTTCTGCAGCCCCCAACCCCTCAAAGAAAAAGCAGGTTTTGGATCAGGGGAATTTGGAGCTGGATCCTGCTCTGAGTTTCATCAGTTTTGTTGTATCCAGGGTAGAGAATGCCCTGCATGGTCCTCATCCTGGTCATGGCCATGTTTGTGGGCTGCTTCTGCTGATCTGGATCAGGAGGTGGCTATTGTAGTCCTTAGACCATGTCCAAACAATTGCTAACAAGTAGGTATGAAGTTGTCCATTGATTAATAAAGGACTCCACTGTTATGCAAAAGTTTGTCTATATCTGAGCCCATATTCAACAAAAGCCATATCTGAGACCAGTGCAGTGATTCACACCTGTAATCCCAGCACTTTGGAAGGCTGAGGTGGGGGGATCATCTGAGGTCAGGACTTGGAGACCAGCCTGGCCAACACAGTGAAACCTCATTGCTACTAAAAATACAAAAATTAGCTGGGTCTGGTGGTGTGTGCCTGTAGTCCCAGCTACTTGGAAGGCTGGGGCAGGAGAACCACTTGAGGTCGGGAAGTGAGGTTACAGTGAGCCAAGATTACACCACTGCACTCCAGCTTGGGCAACAGAGCTCAAAAAATAAAAACAAAATAAAAAATAAAAAAGCCGTATCTGAAAATCAGATTGCTGTCATGATGGTTTTATAAGACAATTGTCATCTAGAGGTAACACATGGGCTTCCAGTCTAAGAGTTCATTCAATGTATAATAAAGGGCCAAGCATGGTGGCTCATGCCTGTAATCTCAGCAGTTTAAGAGGTAGAGGTAGGAGGATTTCTTGAGTCCAAGAGTTCAAGGTTAAATGCAGTAAATCGTGTTTGTGGCACTGCACTCCAGCCTGAGAGATAGAGTGAGGTCCTGTCTCACACACACACAAAAAATATAATCAGGAACTTGTTGAGCATCTGTCACATGTAAGGCACTGTTCTAGGTGCTGTGGGTACCAGGGAAAGGTAAAGATAGACAAGTTTCCTGCTTGCTCATTCTAGTGGAGAGCGGAAAAACAAAAATATTCATCATGAATCACACATCACGGCAGCTGGATGACTGCCCTCATTTTTTATCCCTCCTCCCTGTGGACACAGGCTTGCCTGGCCTCACTATGGACGGAGGGCATTTCCCCACTGTCTGAGTTTGGGCTTGATCACTGCACTTTTTGGCCCATAAAATGTGGTAGAAAGGATGGTATGTCCGTTTTGAGCCTAGGCCTTGAGAGAGCTCACGTCTTTCTGCTTGCTCTACTGTTTCTCTGCTATAAAATATGCCCAGTCTTACCCCAGGGGGAGGATGAGAAACATGTGGAACAGAACTGCCCACTCCCCCAACCCACAGCCCTTCCATGGGGGGCACAGGTGCCCAGCTGAACCCCAGCCAACCTGCAGTTGTGAGTGATAATAAATGCCTGTTGTTTTAAACCATGGAGTTTTGCGGTGGCTTGTTACACAGCAATAGCTGACTGATACAAGAAGACAATGGTGAAGTGGAAACAGATAATGGTGCAGCAGCAGAAGGAACCTACTTTAGGGAGAATGGCCTGGGGAGGCCTGGTGAGGAGCTGACATTTAGGCTGAGATCTGACGTTTGAGAAGGATCTTGTCACATATTGAAGGGAAGGGAGTGGAAGCAGACAAAGATCCTGAGGCTAGAAGGAACTTGTGTTTCAGGAACTGACAGAGAACCTGCATGGCTGAAACAGAGTTCATCAGGAAAATAGGGATCTAGGTGACGTTGTAGAAAGGCACAGGGCTTTTGAAGCCAGTGCAAGAGTTCGGATTCTGTTTGGGTACAGTAGAAAGTTTTTAAAAAAGTTTTAAAGAGAGAGGGTGAGTCAGATTTTAGACTTTTAATAGATTATTCCTATTCCTATGAATGGAAGCAGGAACATCAGTTAGGAGGCTGTTGCAAACATCCAGATGAAAGGTGCTCACAGTGAGTGGAGATGCTGAGAACTGGATTAAAAATGCATTTTCTCGTGGGTATCAGAGGATCTCAAGAGTTCTGGTTTGGAGTGTGATGGAAAGCTACTTTTCATGTAGGCTCATGGTATAAACCTTTCAGCTACCAATTCCTTTACCCACAAAACAGCCATCCCTGGAAATCTAGAGGAGAGAAAGGAAGGTAGACGATGGATGTGCCTGTGGCATTCAACTGTGAGCACACATACTGTATCAGCATGCTAACTCATATGTGTGAGCACTTACTATGTTCTAAGCACTGCACTAAGCACTCGGCGTTCTCACAACTCCACGAAACAAGTCATGATCTCTGTCTTACAGATGAGAAAAGAGAGACATCATGAGGATAAATGACTTTCTCAAAGTCACATGCAGCTGGTTAGAGGAGCAAAGTGTTCTGGGGCCTCATACAGTCTCTGTCATGGCCATGCCCCAGAGGAGGGCCTCAGGTGTCTGAATGATACTGCAGTTTGCCATTGAAAGGCTGCAGTTCTGAGCAATGGCCCCCAATACTGTGGCACCAGGCTTGGATACCTGGATGCTCAAGGCCCCTGAGCCCCTCTCACATGTAGGCTCATGGCATAAACCTTCCAGAGTTATTGTCTACATGTTCCCAGCCCCAGCTTACAAGCTTAGCCTTGCTCCCAGCTCTGGATGGTGGCTGATGCCCTTAAGAATCCTCTTTCTTGGTTGGCACAGGATTTCCCAGACTTTTCAACATTTGCTTTTCAACAAGAGTTTTAAAGCAAATGGAAAAAATTGTGGCTTTTGGACCCAAAGTTTTAAGCCCCCTTGGAGATCTGGGAAGTCGAATTCTCAGGCTAGTGCCTGGTTTGATGGATGGGCATGGGAGTCTCTCGCAGTTTTTAGGCATATTCCCAGGCAATGGCTTGCTTCCCGCACTCCAATACAATGAGCTCTGAGGCCAGCTGTAAAGCCTCTCCAGGGGGCCTCTGATTTTCCTCCGTTTCTTTGTTCAATAGGTTTCCTTTCCTGCCAGCTCCCATTCTTCCCACCAGCAGGAAGAGAGGACAAAACCCGGAGTTCCCTTAGCTGGCCAGTACCATGGCCTGGACAGCTCTGAGATATGCAGAGAACAATGGAGCCCTGGAGAGCCTGGGGCTGGCTTCCTCCGACAACCTTCATCCTCACCTGCTGTTTCTGCTGAAGTCGCTTTGCTTTGTTCTCATGGAAAGGTGTTGGTAGTTGCGCCTCGGGGGGTGGGGGTAAGGTTCCCCTGTGTATGGCGGGGGACCCTGTGTGCTAAGAAAGGGGGGGAACGTCCGTGAACTTGAATTTCTCAGTGTACTGCATCCCTGGTTCTTCGATCCCCAAAACAAGAGGGCAGAGCTCAAGGACAACCAGGTCTTGCCTTTCCCCGCCTGTATCTAGAGATGAAGGTCCCGGCCCATATGGCTTCAGCCCAGCCTGGAGGCCACTGCAAAGGCGCCTGCTTCTCTCTGCTTGAGTTCTTTCTCTGATGTGCTTCGAGCCACCCGCACCCTGCAAGGTAAGGTTGTTGGTGAATAAAGGCTCCAGCTCCCTTGCTCCTTGGTGAGAAGATTCTGAGGTGTGTCCCATGGTGTCTCAGCGGGTCCCCACTGCGGCACAGTGCTCCTCCCCATACTTCCCGTCTCCCTCTCTCCTCCCCTTGTGCTCCCACGCAAAGCACTTGCATTCTAATCTTTGTCTCAGGCTCTGCTTCTGGGGAAAACCCAACCCTGGAAAAGTGCTACTAGAGATCTTCAGTTTCTACTCATAGTTGTAGAGGGCAGGGGATGGTCACTTTGAGTGACAAGAGCAAGTTGAACATCATGGAGATTTCCTTCAAGGATGAGCAAAGAGTGGCTGGGGGCAGTGGTTCACGCCTGTCATCCCAGCACTTTGGGAGGCTGAGGCGGGTGGGTTGCTTGAAGCCAGGAGTTTGAGACCAGCCTGGGCAACATAGTGAGACCCCATTTCTACAAAAAAGAAGAAAGAAAGAAAAAAGAGCAAAGTAGTTTGTAGTTCCAATAGAACAGCCTGCTTTCTGCTTTTTACACTTTTATAGGAAGTATCACTTCCATGCAGAAAAGTGCACACATTTTAAATGTATAGTTCAGTGAAAATTTCCATGTGTCTATGATTAGGTAGCTACTACCTGGAACAGGATCCATTTTGAACACCCTGGAAGCTTTCCTCATTTCTCTTCCCAAATGAGGACTGTCCCCACCAGTATTTGAGCTTCCATCTCTACAGATTAGCTTTGCCTACTCTTGAATTTCATTCAATGAAATTTTGGTTTTCTAGGCCCACTGTAACAAATGACCACAAAGCATGTGACTTAAAACAATAGAAACTGATGCTTTCAGAATTCTGGAGTCTGGAAGTCTGGAATCAAAGGATCAGCAGGCATGGCTATGTCACCATTTAGCTACTCTTCTATCCATGGGCTTTTGAGTTATTTGTAGTTACTGTGAATAAGGTGGCTATGAAAATTTTGTATGTATCACTTGGGAGCCATAAGCTCTCACTTCTGTTGAATGTTTACTGAGAAGTAGAATTGGTGAGCTGTAAAATGAACACGTGTTTAGTTTGAGTAGATACTGCCCGGGAGTTTCCCAAAGTGAGCTGTGTCAGTCCCACCAACAGTGCATGGGAGTTCTAGCTGCTGTACATCCTCATCAACATTTGTGTCAGTCATTCTGGTGCACGGTAGCATCTGGGTAGAGTTTTAATTTGCATTTCACTGATGACGAGTTTCCATTTCACTGGAAAATGATGGGTGGCTATCTATGGAGCTTACTGGCATTTAGATAGCCACCCATCACTTTCCAGTCATAGCTTCCTTTACAATGTGGCAAAGGGATCATGCCTTTCTTTTTGTCTTAGTTTCCTTAAAAGCACACTCTTGTATATTTAATTACACAAGTATTATATGGATACATTTTCCCTGTTTCCTCACAGCCTTGCTAACACTAGATCTCACCAGACCTTTAAAGTGAGAAGAGAAATCAGTCTGACAGGTATGTTAATGGAATGTGTGTTTCTCTGATTATTGGTGAGATGAAGCATTTTTCTTATGTTTTTTAGATACTTGTATTTCTTCCATTTACTGCCTTTTCACAGGCTTTGTCAGTTTTTAAAATTGGTTGTTTCTTTTCCTCATTGATTCTGGAAGTTTTGTGTTCAGTCTGTGTAGGAATCTGTCACCTATTGCAAATACTTTCTTTTCTTCTGTTGATTGTGTTTTTATTTATTTATTTATTTCAGATAGGGTGTCACTTTTGGGCCCAGGCTGGAGTGCAGTGAATTAAACAATAACCTCTGTTTCTCTCCTCTTCCCAGCCCCTCATAACTTCTTTTCTACTTACTGTCTTTATGAATTTGCCTATTCCAGCTACCTCATGTAAATGGAATACACAATATTTGTCCTTTTGTGGACATTAATCTTTTCATTTATCTATATATTATTTGTTTTTGTTTTTGAGATAGTGCCTTGCTCTGTTACCCAGGCTGGAGTGCAGTGGTGCAATCATGGCTCGCAGCAGCCTTGGCCTCCGGGATCCCAGCAATCCTCCCACCTCAGCCTCCTGAGTAGTTGGGACCACAGGTATGCACCTTAATACCTGGCTAATTTTAAAAATTTTTTGTAGAAACTCCCCACATTGCCCAGGCTGGACTCGAACTCCTGGGCTCAAGAGGTCCTCCCACAGTGTTGGGATTATAGGCCTGAGCCTCTGCACTCAGCCTTGATTGTATTTTTTAAAGAGTTTCTTTGTTTAGAAGTGTTTCAAACTTACAGAAAAATTGAGAAGATAGTACAGAGTGTTTCACACACCCACGTCCAGTGTTCCCTTTGTTAACATCTAGCACGAGGAGGGTACATTTATTAGAATTAATGAACCAATACTGATACATTATCTACTCATCGCGTCTCCTTGGGCTCCACTAGGCTGTGACAGTTTCTTAGACTTTCCTTGCTTTGGATGACCTTGCTGGTTTTGAGAAGCACTGCTCAGATATTTTCCAGAATGCCTATTTATTGGATTTGTCTGATGTTTTTCTCCTGACTTGACTGGGGTTATGAGTTTTTGAGGGGAAGACCACAGTAGACTGCTGTTTTCCTTACATCACGTCAGAAGTACGTACGATCAACATGATTGATCACCGCTGATGTTGACCTTGACCACCTGGCTGAGGTGGTGTCTGTCACGGTCCTCCACTGTAGGGTAACTCTTCTCCCTTATTCCATACTGTTCTCTTGGGAAGGAAGTCACTATGCTTACTCCACACTGAATGAGTCAGGAGGTCTGCTTCGCCCCCTTGAAGGCAGAGTATCTGCATACATTATTTGAAATTTCTCTGGTCCAAAGGATTTGTCCCTTCCCCATTGATTAATTTATTCAATCATTTATTTGCAATGGTGAGGACTCGGGGGTATTTATTTTGTACTTTGGATAATGATCCAGCAGTGCTTTATTTCGTTGCTCAAAATGTTCCAGCTTTGGCCGTTGGGAGCATTCTCAGTTGGCGCCTGTGTTTCTTTGATGTAGCTCCATTAATACGCATTTGTTTCTTGTTTGTTTTTGAGTGCCTCCTTATTTTCTGGCACTGCAAAATACTCCAGGCTCCTCCTGCATATTTCTGTCTGAGGCATAGAATTGGCCATTTCTCCAAGGAGCCCTGGTGCCTTTCACTGGAGAGTGCTTTTAGAAACCAAGGGCTGGCTGCTAGGTATGCTTTTTGCTACTGGGGTGCTGTTTTATTTTGGTCTTCTTGGATGACAGAGCAAGGAAATATTCACGTGTATACTAACCTGTGAATGTCACATATGTTTGCATGTTTCTGTATGGAACCTTCTGCCCCTGTGTTAAGCTAGACATGAGTTCATACTGATGTCCCCAACTCTGCTCCATTGTTAAGTGGATCATTCTAGCCTCCTCCCCTGGCCTATCTGTAAATTTGCATTCCAACAGTGAGTGACCTGGCTCCTACCATCCACCATTCATTTAATTAATTTTCAATTCCATATCATATCAGAATTGTTAATGCGTATCCCCACGAGAAACAACTTTATCAAATAGATACATTTGTACAAAGCTCATGTACAAAGCTCACATGAGAGAGGAGGCCTTGGTGACTGACCATAGATGGGGCTATCTTAGCCTGCTTGTGTTGTTATAAAAGAATACTTGAGGCTCGGCAATGTATAAAGAAAATAGATTTATTTGGTTCATGGTTCTGCAGACTATATAAAAAGCAGGTACCAATATCTGCTTCTGATGAGGGCCTCTGGCTTCCTCTACTCATGGTGGAAGGGGAGGGTGAGCCACTGTGTGCAGATCACATGGGAAGAAAGGAGGCAAGAGGAGGGAGGAGGCGGTTCTATGCTCTTTTCAACAACTAGCTCTTGGGGGAACTAAGAGTGAGAACTGACTCCTGTGATGATGACAGTAAGCCATTCATGAGAGGTCTGCTCCCATGACCCAACCCTCCCACTGGGCACCACCTCTGACACTGGGGATGAAATTTAAACATGAGATTTTTTTCCTGGGTTGGGGGGGTCAAATATCCAAACTACAGCAATGGGTCTTATTTGTACCTGGCCTTCGTTGGTTCAGTGCTTAACTCCAGTGGTATCTGGGAGTCTGGTAAAGAACCTCAGCCACGATATGAATTGATTGTTCTTGCTGGTGATTTATAAGATGCTGTTTAAAGTCCAGAACTCCCTGGGAGGCATGCTGCAGCAGTATGTCTATATTACTTCTTAAACATATGGAGATTGATGACTTGCATTTGGGGTACATGTTTACCCAGCCTGATTTAAGCTATGTAATTAGTGGGACATAAAAAACCCCTTTGCAAGCTGTTCCTTAGCTCCCTGAGAACAAGAGACTACACACATATCAAGAAGAAAGTGCTCATTCTCAAAATGAATCATGATATAGAAATATTTTTTCATGGTACTGATAATGCAATCAAGTGTATCTGCTTCTGAGTGATTTGCTTACGTGTACATCAGCAACACATTCAGTATCCAGAATGGCTTGAAATTATGCCTTCAGGGCCAAAATAACATGATGTTAAATTTTGTGGATTCAATAACAGAATTCATTAAGAAATCTGCAGTGTGAGGTAAATGATTAAATATGGGGGATTTGACTCTTTGTCAAAAGGCATCAGCAAAGCGACCAAACACAGGGTAAGGTCTGTAGGTGCTCATAGTTCACTAAGGGATATGTACATGAAAGTGACTAATTATGTCACAAGGTGTTAAGGGGGCTAGTTACCTCCCATAGGATCTTCAAAAAGGTCTCCTGAGACCATGTCTGAACTGGTCACTGAGGTGAGTAGGGATTCTCCAGAGGGCGGGAAAGGGCTTGAAAGGGTCTGGCACTATGGCACACATCAGGAGTATGGAAGGTGAGCTTGGAGAATGAGGCAGAGTCCAGCGGATAAAAGACCTCTTGCAATTTCTTGAGGAGCCATGACCTTCTCCCATGCATGGTGAAATGCCCTTAAAGGATTTTGAATATTCAAAAGACACTCAGAAACAAAAAATGGTAGATCCAAAATAGACAGTAGGAATCACTTTCCTTGGTTTTCCTTGAACAGTCAGAGTGTTTACCACCTGGATTGTTTCTGATATATCTGAAAGATGTTCCCGCAAACCCACTGTGTTATCCCTTTTCAACAGTTTTGTACTTTGCCTTTTTATGGTGCAGGAAGCTCTGGAGTACTTGGGCTTTCAGGTGAGTGGGAAAACAAAGAAATTCATGCCTGATCACGTTGAGCCACTTATATACTGTTGCTTTGACACTAATTGAGATGTAACTTCTTTTAAGCCACAATAGAATCTCCTAAGTGGGTGTGTGAGTCATCAGAAGGAGGAATCTGGGCTTCTACAAGCGAGATAGCATGTCTTTATTCATTCAGTCAGTCACTGGGTCGATGCACTTAGCTCTGTGCTCTGTGCTCGGTGCTGTGTGGGATATAAAGTAAGCTGAAGTTCCAGCTCTTATTCCCCAAGGAATCTGTACTTCACTTGGGAATCCATAGAAGAAGGAGACGATGTCAGCACAGGAACATCAAGATAGCTGCATGACCTCAAGATAGATGTTAAGGCCATTTTGATGGGATAAAGGAAATCTTTATTGGTTCAGAGATGAGCTTTACTGGCTTTGAACTAGGTGATAGATATAAGTAGGTGGAGTACAACTGGGGAGAATTTCAGGTCTGGGTAAGGGCCAAATGTGGATGGATGGTCTCATGAAGGAAGCCATCAGGCTAGGCATAGCAAATCCAGGAGTCCTCTAACCATGGACAGAGGACTTTTGCTGATGTAGGAATTGTATTGCAGTTCAGTACTCCTCAGTGAGCCTGAAGACCCAGTTGCTTCCCATTCCCTACCTCAAGGCACTCAGTCTTATAACTTTGGGCTGCAACTCTGAGTCAGTGGATTCTGATAATAGCCGTATCTATGCATGGGCTGAGTGGGCTTCCAAACATTTTGGCCTCATCTCCTGATGATGAGAGCTGGAGGCACAGGAGAAGACAAACAGATGGCAAAGACACTTAAATAAGTGAGAAAATGAGTCTAATCTGAACTTTGATTTTTCTGGGTGGCCCACCCATCCAGCTAACTACCATATCTTCATTTCATCTGCTTTTGCAAAGGACAGACAATTCCAAACAGCCAAGCTTGACACGTGGCTCATCTTAGCCTCTGGATTCAGAGCACTGGTGGCCTCTCCACCTCCAACTGACATCAGAGAACATGTAAATACCTCTAAACATGCTCTGAGTATTTGTTTTTTCTAATTGCAAATATTATACCATAACTTAGTTTGAAGGCCTTGTGAAGAATATGCCAGAAACATCTAATATTAGCCCAATATTAGCCCTAAAAACTAGGTTAATCTTTTTTTAACAGAAAAGTGTGCATATAAACATCAAAAGATGTGATGAGAGCAGTTTCAACTTCTAATTATAGAAATATTTCATGAAAGAGGTGCTTTATCGGCTCATCTTGAGTGAATGTTAAAGATGAAAATATGGCTATCACCTCCATGTAAATGGGATCATGCAGTGATCTGGCTTCCCTGTGAGATACATCCATGTTGTTTTGTTTCAACAATTAACTCCTTTTCATTCCTAAGTAGTATTCCATTGCATGAATATACCTCACCGTTATTATCCACTCACCTGTTGATGAGAGTTTTCTTTTGTTTTTAGACAGAGTCTCACTCTGTCTTCCAGGCTAGAGTGCAGTGACTCGACCTCGGCTCACTGCAACCTCCACCTCCTGGATTCAAGCAGTTTTCCTGTCTTAGCCTCTCAGGTAAGGCACGCGCCACCATGCCCAGCTAATTTTTATATTTTTAGTAGAGACAGGGTTTTACCATGTTGGTCAGGTTGGTCTTGAACTCCTAACCCCAGCTAATCCACCAGTCTTGGCCTCCCAAAGTGCTGGGATTACAGGGGTGAACCACTGCACCCAGCTGGGAATTTGCATTCTTTTTCCAGGATTGGGCTTTTATGAAGAAAGCTGCTGTGAACATTTGGGTACAAGTATTTGTGTGGACATATGCTTTCATTTCTCCTACATATATACTTAGGAGTGGGTTGGCTGGCCCACTACTAGAACTATCAGAAAGCGCCAAATGATTTTTCAAAGCAGTTGTACCATTTTGCACTCCCACCAGCAGTGAGGAGAGCCAGGAATGGGTTTTTAATGTGCTTCATTCTCACTTAATCTTCAGGTCTCAGCCCAAACATCATTTCCACAGGAGGGTCTTCCCTTGTCCTCCAGACTAGGAGAAAACCCCTTATTTTAATAACCAGATCCCCTTGTTAGTGGCCCTAATCACAGGTGAACTAATTAAAGACCTGCATGCATTGTTCAAGTCTGCTCAGCTGCTGGCCTGCTCAAGTCTCCTTGACAGCGGCCTCCATCGCTGTATCCCCAGGCCTGGCCACCACGCCCAGCACAGAGGCAGGCTCAGCCAGCGTTTGCTCCTAACAGGCTGGCCAGTGGGGTGGAGTCCAGTAGCCTGCACCTTAGCTGCCCACATTTTGGTCTTGCACGTAGGGTTCGCTGTGTTCTGTTCTCTGGTGATTGCCCTGTTTCATTTCTCGCCACTCCCCCACTCACAGTCTATGCTAGAGCTGCGTAACTCTTTTCAAAGGCACCTCTTGTGGGATCTCAGACAACACAATTCTGAGCTTAGTGAACCCTCATAGAAAATACAAATATTGGCTGGGCGTGGTGGCTCAGGCCTGTGTAATCCCAGCAGTTTAAGAGGCTGAGGCAGGCAGATCACCTGAGGTCAGGAGTTCAAGACCAGCCTGGCCAACATGGTGAAACCCCATCACTACTAAAGATACAAAAGTTAGCCAGGTGTGGTGGTGTGCACCTGTAGTCCCAGCTCCTCTGGAGGCTGAGGCAGGAGAATCACTTGAACCCAGGAGGCAGAGGTTGCAGTGAACCTAGATGATGTCATTGGCATAAGTTGAGTAGCACAGAGGGATCTAAAAGCTGAATTAGGAATTCCCATGGAAGAGGCTCCTCCAGAAGAATGCTATTATCTAACTTGAACTTGCAGCAAAGTTCAATCTGATGGCATCTGGGGTGAACATGAAGCTGATGACATTTTGTTTGTGATGAAGAACATAACTTTGAATTCAGATCCCAGTGAGATAAAAAGCTATTTTCTGTATGTCAAAGGAAGAACTAGAACTTCTAAAAAAAGTAATCAGTGGCGAAATTAAAGTAACTCCATGGTTTCAAGTTATTATAGAGACTTTCCTCTTTAAATGGTGGGATAACAGATGGACACAGTGGCTCACGCCTGTAATCCCAGCACTTTGGGAGGCTGAGGCGGGTGGATCATGAGGTCAGGAGATCGAGATCATCCGGGCTAACATGGTGAAACCCCTTCTCTACTAAAAACACAAAAAACTAGCTGGGTGTGGTGGCGTGCGCCTGTAATCCCCGCTACTCAGGAGACTGAGGCAAGAGAATCACTTGAACCCGGAAGGCAGAGGTTGCAGCGAGCCGGGATTGCATTACTGTACTACAGCCTAGGTGATAGACCGACACTCCTTCTCAAAAAAAAAAAAAAAAAAAAAAAAAAAGATGGGATAAATTAAATCATTTGAACCAATTTATTGACCATGAAAAAATATAAAAGATGTGGACATGAATGTAAGTAAGGGAAGTTGGCAAGCTGGATCTGTAACTTTGGGATTACAATCCGCAGGGCATGCGCAGTGGCTGGATGAGGTGCCGCTCCCACGCCCATGGCACCTCCCACTCAGCCTTCCTCCACCCACCACTCTCCCCCGCTCTCTCTCCCTCCTCTCCCTGGGGTGCGGAGGGGAGGGGTGGGCAGAGGGTCTACAAAGAACTAAAACAGATCTACAAGAAAAAAAACAACCTCGAAGGACACGAACAGACACTTTTCAAAAGAAGACATCTATGAGGCCAGCAAACATGAAAAAATGCTCATCATCACTAGTTATTAGAGAAATGCAAATCAAAACCACACTGAGATACCATCTCACACCAGTTAGAGTGGCGATCATTAAAATATCTAGAGACAGCAGATGCTGGAGAGGATGTGGAGAAATAGGAACACTTTTACACTGTTGGTGGGAGTGTAAATTAGTTCAGCCATTGTGGAAGACAGTGTGGTGATTCCTCAAGGACCTAGAAATAGAAATTCCATTTGATCCGGCAATCCCATGACTGGGTATATACCCAAAGGATTATAAATCGTTCTATTATAAAGACACATGCACACGTATGTTCATTTCGGCACTGTTTTCAATAGCAAAGACCTGGAACCAACCCAAATGCTCATCAATTATAGACTGGACAAGGAAAATGTGGCACATATACACCATGGAATACTATGCAGCCATAAAAGACGATGAGTTTTATCCTTTGTAGGGACATGGATGAATCTGGAAATCGTCATTCTCAGCAAAGTGACACAAGAACAGAAAATCAAACACCACACATTCTCACTCATATGTGGGTGTTGAACAATGAGAACACATGGACACAGGGAGGGGAGCATCACACACTGGCATCTGTTTGGGGGGACTAGAGGAGGGGCAGTTGGGGGTAGGGAGTTGGGGAGGGATAACATTGGAAGAAATGCCAGATATAGGTGATGGGGGGATGGAGGCAGCAAACCACATTGCCATGTATGTACCTATGCCACAATCCTGCATGATCTGCACGTGTACCCCAGAACCTAAAGTACAATTAAAAAAAAAAGACCTTTCACTCTAGCTATGATCCAAAGGATAAATATTACCATGACAGCTTTAGTATATCTGACTCTGAAGTCTCAGTAGCCTGACCCGTTGTCATTGGCCCATTTATTCCTCCTGAGTAACATATTGGTAGGACTGACTTTCTCAAGCTCATGGTTAGTGATGAAACAGGGAGTCAGTCTCCATTACACAATGGGCAAATCACTCAAGTAGCAACAAATGGCCTAGGAATGATTGGAAAAGTCACCGTTTATTTTGCAATAAAAATTTTTTAGATAGTTTTTAAATTTCATATGGATGAAAGTGGAAATTCACAAAATATATTTAAAAAAAGATGTGGGGCTGGGCGAGGTGGCTCAAGCCTATAATCCCAGCACTTTGAGGCCGAGGTGGGTGGATCACGAGGTCAAGAGATCAAGACCATCCTGGTCGACATGGTGAAACCTTGTCTCTACTAAAAATACAAAAAGTTAGCTGGGCATGGTGGTGCATGCCTGTAGTCTCAGCTACTCAGGAGGCTGAGGCAGGAGAATTGCTTGAACCCAGGAGGTGGAGGTTGTGGTGAGCCGAGATCACGCCATTGCACTCCAGCCTGGGTAACAAGAGCGAAACTCCGTCCCAAAAAAAAAAAAAAAAAAAAAAAAAAAGATGTGGACATGGATCTGCCTGATTAAAAAATTACTGAAAACTTTCTCTACTTAAACTTAGAATAGGCTGGGCACAGTGATTCACGCCTTGTGATCCCTGTATTTTGGAAGGCCGAGGAAGGAAGATCGTTTGAGCTGGGGAGTTCAAGACCAACCTGGGCAACATGGTGAAATCCTGTCTTTACTAAAAATACAAAAAATTATCCAGGGATGGTGGCGCATGTCTTGGTCCCAGTTCCTTGGGAGGCTGAGGTGGGAGGATTGCTTGAGCCTGGGAGGTTGAGGCTACAGTGAACTGTGATCATGCCACTGCACTCCAGCCTGGGTGATAATATGAGACCCCGTCTCAAACAACAACAACAACAACAATGACAAAACTTAGAATAGTTTGAAAAAAAATTTGGCTCCCAATTAGAACTCTCATATGCTGCCTTGATACTTTATTTGTTTGAAAAACACAGTTGCTTTCTTTTGCATCACACATATTATATATATGCGCTGATCTTTGTAAAAGACATCTATGAGGGATCATTGTAAAAAGAGAGAACAAATAAATAATTTAACTGTCCAAACACATGGTCATGACAAATTTTGACAAATAAGTGAAGCTCTTCATTTTTCACATGTTGCAACAAACATTTTGAGAACATTTGTAGAGTGTTTTTCTACTTTCCAGGTGCTTTATATATCATTTAATTTTTATCATAGTTCTGAAAAATGTTATAAGGAAACTCTGTGCTTGGCTAACTCAAAACAGTTCTAACTAACTTTTCATACCAACAGATGAGACTGGTAGGGCAGGTTCAAGAAACATTAAATGGTATATAATATGTCCCAGTTTCTGTCTTTTGAAGCTGACTTTGTGGTTCAATCATTCTGGAGGTATCACTTGATATTTAAAGTCAACCATTGCCTTTGGTAATGACATTGCTTAGGTTAAATACTCTTTTAAGCAGTATTTGCAAATTAGTTGAGTCTGTGCTTTCAGAATTACATTGGACAGAAAGGCTATTCATAAAATGGGAATTGAGTTGCACTCTGCAACAGAGTTCCTTAACCTTGGCATGGTTGACATTTGGGCTGGATATTTCCTTGTTGTGAGGCTCCAGCCTGTGCATTGTAGGATGTTAGCTGCATCTTTGGGCTCTACTCACTAAATACCACTAGCTCCCCTCCCCAATGACGACAAAAATTATATCAGATATTGCCAAACGTTCCCAGGGAGGCAAAGTCACCACTAGTTGAGAACCACTATTCTGCAAAGTCAAGCCATCTTGGAGGGAAAAAACTAACAGAGAGAAAGATTAGTGTGCACATTAAACAGATTCAGATTTTAGAATATGAATATATCAATATTTAAAATTTAGCTTTGATCAATATACTTTTGAAAACTTGCTATAGATAGATTTATCAAATTTGAAATCTTAACACAGCTTTATTATCCTTAAAGGTTATATAATAATGTGTAATGAGAAAAAATAAAAATTTATTTCTTATAAAGCTGAATGTTTTATAGATTCAGTAGAATAATTCATGTCTTGTTAACCCTGAACAGTTAATTTATAATTTCAGGAGAGATTATGTAGCAAGTATTTATTTTATTGAAAAGGAAAAACAATAAAAATTCCTACATTAAAAAAAATAAAGCCACTGAGATAGATCTACCCCTAAAATAAATGACTACACTGTGCAACAGGACTGAGTGATGTTAAGCATGACTTTGCCCAATTCTGTGAAGTCAAGTGATGCCACACAAGCTGGTGTATAGAGGCCTGAGAAGATGTCCGGGCATGGGAGGAATCCTGGGACCTCCATGTCCCCCTCGGGAGGAGAAACAGGTGAGACAGGTGGTGAGGACAAGGAGCCTGATACAAAGCAGGATCCAAACAGGATCCCTCAGGCTCATCATGTGCCAGATTTAACTCATTCTTTTTTCTTTGAGACAGAGTCTAGCTCTGTTGCTCAGGCTGGAGTGCAGCAGCGGGATCATGGCTTACTGCAGCCTTGACCTCCCTGGCTCAAGCAATCCTCCCATCTCAGTTTTCCAAGTAGTTGACTAAGTGCACATCACCGTACCTGGCTGAGTTTTTATTTTTTGTAGAAATGGAATCTCGCCATGTTGCCCAGGCTGGTCTCAAATTCCTGGGTCAAGCAATCCTCCCATCTTAGCCTCCCAAAGTGTTCGGATAAGAGACATAAGCCACTGCAACTAACCCAGACTTAACTCTTAATCTTGTTTTTCTCCTCCACTACTCCTGCAGCTGTGGCTGCCTGCAGCCCCTCCTGCCCTCAGCAGCTAGAGTCATCTTTAGAAATGCAAGCCTGATCATGGAATCCACCTTCCTAACACCCTTCAGTGCCCTCCTCTTCCCAACAGCCTTGCTAGAAAACAATAGCCCATGGACCAGCAGCGTCAACATAACCAGGGAGCTTGTTAGAAATGTAGACTCTGGTACACCCCAACCTGCTGAAGTAGAAACTGCTTTTTATCAAGATCCCAGGAAATCTATGTGTCCATTACAGTCTGAGAAGTGCTTCCCGAGAGGACACAGGGCAAGCAGCAGGAGGGATCTTTGCTGATCTTGTTCCTTTCATTCTCCAGCCCCATATCATCACTCTCCTCCACTGGTGCCCACATCCCCACTGTACTGGACCACTTGAGGCTCCTTGAATGCACCATAGTCTTGTTTTCTTTTTTGCAGTGATTTTGCATCTTTTCCAGCTTCTCCACCTGGATGGCCCCATCCGTCCTTTCAGACTTGCCTTCCCTGGAAAGACTTTCTTGCTAATTCCCATGTCCAACACAGCACTTCCCCATGCTGCATGGTCATTATCCTTTCTGCATCAGGCTGTGAGCACCTTGAAGGCTGTGGCAGTGACTCATCCACTGTAGCATCATCTGTAGATCCCGGTGGACTGTCAGGCATGCAACAGAAAATAAAAATATATTTTCTGCTAAATCATCCTCAACTCTAGCGGCAGCTCCACATGCCATTTCTCTTCTGCTCTGGCCTTGGCTCTTGCTGTGCCCACCTGGGGCTGCCTTCACCCAGGTGTCTGCGTGGAAGGGAGAGGGACATGGAGAACCACCGCCAATCCATCGATAGCCTCCCAGTTGAGATGACTTCAGCTCTGACTTGGGAGAGCTATGACATTGTTTATAGGAGTGAATTAATATGTGTAAAGGTTACAAAGTAAACAGTTAAATTAAATTAATTGTGCTGGAGCGGGTCATACAGGCTCCTGAGAGATGATCATATGCATCTCTATTAACTCCACAGTCAGTGACATCATGGTAACTTGAAATTGGCTGGGTCACCATTTACCTCACAGATATTGGCAAATACTACAAATGAGGGCTCCCTCACCCTTACTCTGGCATAGAGCTGGTGCAGTAGCACACCTCTGGTTATACATGCATGCATGTGCCACCAGAACAAAACACCTAACAGCAGGTACGTTGCCTGTGTTGTCCACCATTAGAGCTCCCGCACAGAGAAGACAGACTCATAGTAGGAACTGAATGCATGCTTGTTGAGTGAAGGGGTGAACGACCCCACAAAATGCTCAAGGTGAGGCCAAGAAGGACATTAACTCAAATGTTAAACATAAGTTAGGAGTTGAGATAATTCCCAGAGGAAAAATGATCTGTAATTCTAAGTAAAACCCATCTCCAAGGCAGGTTGCTGCCTATGAGGGCCCCCACGGACAGATGAAGGAGGCCTGGGTCCTGCCCTTGGAGAGTCTGACAGCTGGACTTTTAGGAGCAGCCATCTGCACGAGTCAGCATCTTCCCAGCTGACAGGGAGCAGATTTGCAGACTACATCACATTTGAAATTCCAGAAGGAGCTTCTTGGAGTCTGCTCATGTGCAAGTGAGCCTAGAAAACCCATTAACTTTGGGTGGGGGCTTCCACCATTTGGCTATGCCAAGTGGGCCCAGGGCTGAGAAAAAACTCACCAGCCTTTGCTTCCTGCTCCCTCTATTTGGTTTCCCCAGGAAAGCAGAGGCGATGACATGATTTGGCTTGGGCACCAGCAGGAATAAACGGTATTTAAGAGAGATCATAAGCGCCTCCATTTTGTTCTTGATTGCTAAAGTGGCCCCGAACCAAAACAGCCAATTAAAAAAATTGGCTCACGCCTGTAATCCCAGCACTTTGGGAGGCTGAGGTGAGTGGTTCATCATAAGGTCAGGAGTTCGAGACCAGCCTGACCAACATGGTGAAACCCCATCTCTACTAAAAATACAAAAAAAATTAGCTGGGTGTGGTGGTGGGTGCCTGTAGTCCCAGCTACTCAGGAGGTTGAGGCAGAAGAATTGCTTGAACCTGTGAGGTGGAGGTTGCAATGAGCTGAGATCGAGCCATTGCAATCCAGCATGGGTGAGAGTGAGACTCTGTCTCAAAAAAAAAAAAAATTAGAATCTTAATTACAGATTTGGAAATTCCAGCACAACGCAACTGACATGGCTTGCATCTTATCCTCCGCTTTGTTTTTGAAAATCCCTCTCCTTGGTGCTGAATGTTATTTCTTGAGCATGGAGCCCCTGGTTGCAAAACACCTTTCCCTGCTGGATGATGATGTCACCTCTGATAAGCCTGAGCATGTAATTCTCCCCTGGACACCAGGTGCATGGTTGGTCTCCTCCCCGTAACCAGTACCTCCCCTCTCCCTTCCCACCACCCACCTCCCTCCATCCAGAGAGGCCAGCTGTGTGAGTTCCTCTGGCCTTGACCTGCCTGCTTCCAGCTTCCTCTAGTTCCTCTCTGGCCTTCTGCCAATTTCCTTCCATAGATTATGGCCAAGTCTGTTGGAGTCAAAACAATTTGCATTGTTTAAGAAAGCAATGCTTTCTTGCAATGCCTTCTCACAAAAGAGTTTGCATTAAAATAAGATCTGGGAATCCCCAGGATGGGTGGAAGTGTGGGAGGGCAGGTGGAGGGATAAAGTTCAGTTCAGGGTACAGGGTATCTTGGAGGAGACAGTAACACTTGTTAGAAATATAGAATCTGGTTCACCCCAAACCTGCTGAAGCAGAAGCTGCATTTTACCAAGATTCCAGGGAATGTTTGTGCCCGTTACAGTTCAGCCCAGGTACAGGGATGACACTTGAGTATTGGAGGATGAGCTGTTTTCAGGGGTCAGCTTTGTGTTGACCAGGAAGGTCCCTTTAGAAGGGGAGTGGTCATTGCATGGGGCTTATTTCAGTCTGAGGCCTTTCATGCAATGCCAGAGGAATAGACTCTCCCAGCCTCTATTTGGGGTCTGGGACTCACTGTGTGAGGGTGGCCTCAAGGCTTTAGTGCTCTGGGGGTGGAATCTTGGTCACTTCCTGGTGCTTGCTCTTGCTCCAAAGTGAGGCTCCCTAAAGCCCCAGGCCCAGGCAAAGGCTCCCATTTGCCAATGGAAATAGCTGAGTTTGTTTTTCCGGGGCAGTCTTTAGATGATCTGGAATGTGCTTTGAGATTTCTCAAAGGCATAGTATTTTATTCTCATTTTGTAGGGAATATCTGAGTTATTCCCATTTTGTAGGGATGCATTCCCAGAGGCATGAGGATTGGGCTCCTTTTTCTTCCACCGAGGAAGCTGGGTGCCCCACTGAAATGGGGTCTTCTACCAGCACTGAGGATAAGGGAGAGGAAGCCCTCGCTCATCTCTGACTTGTGGCCTCTGGGGAGACAGCAAACTCTCCAAGATGTGGCCACACCATAGGTACGATGTAGGGCCTGGGTTCCTTGACCCAATCGGCCACCACTCCAATCCAGTCACTTGTTATCAGAAACCTTGAGGTAGAGAGTGTGGGCAGCTCAAGACAAACTGAAGGCCAGTGCCTGGGACACCCTATTAGGACCAGAGGGTGGAGTTTCTAGACATTGTCAGGCATATCCTAAGCAAGGCAGGGTGTGAGGGGCTCCGGGGAAATGCTGATTGTCTACCCCAGCCTGGAGCGGAGGAACAGCGTGGGCTACTTAACAGTGTGTTCAAATCTCTGCTCCTTTTGAGCTTTTGGATCTAGAGGGTATTCTGGCTGGAAGGCAAAAACTCGCATGTGTCATTTTAGTAAAAGTCAGTACAAAGTCCAGGGCATAACCTCACTTCAAGCCTTCCCAGTTGCTGGGGTGTGCAGAGCTGGGCAGACACACCACCCGCTGAGTTGGAAGCCTGCACACTCACTGCCTGTTTTCCAGGTTTCTCGTGCAGATGTTTTGGGCCAAGGACTAGATTTAGAATGAAAATTGCTAACAGTTTTAGGAGGATTTTCCGAAGGTCCTCATGGTCAAAAGTTTTAGAAAGCTTTCGGTGTGCCATTTGCAAAAGAGAGAAGCTGCTGAGGCAACATTTATAGAAAGGTGGTTTCTCATATTTAAATGACAGAAACTCTTCCAAATCAATGCCATAGACAGCTGGTGGGAACGGGATTTGTTCCAGCTATGTGCAAACATAACCTGGTCATGGCTGGTAAAATTTAAACCACACACAGGCTTTGTTCCAGAAATTTTGCACGTGTGAATCTATTCTACAGAAACAAAAGTACCAGACTGCAACGTAGTATGTACAAGGATGTTTATTGTTTGCAGTGGCAAAAAACTGGAAATAATCTAAAGGCCCGTCAACAAGGCAATGATCCAATCAACCGTGGTACATCTGTGTTAAGTGAGGTTACATAGCAAAGAATGAGTTACATAGCAAAGACTCATTCTGACTCAAAGAATGAGTCAGCTATCTAGATAGCTGCAGTTCCAGAGAGTTTCAGGATGCAGTGTTAAGTTAGGGAAGCCAAACTGCAGATGAATAAATATTTTACGTACATAGTATTTTTAAAAGGCACAATCAAATAAAAATCCCTCACTTATGTATCTGAGCACAGTTAAGGAAGAGGCTGCATCTCAGGCTGGAAAAGGAACGCAGGACTGGGGAAGATGGGTGGGGAGAAAGAAAATAAAAGTAGGCAGGGCACAGTGGCTTACACCTGTAATCCCAGCACTTTGGGAGGCCGAGGAGGGTGGATCACCTGATGTCAGGAGTTCGAGACCAGCCTGGCCAACATAGCAAAACCCTTCTCTATTGAAAATACAAAAAAAATTTGCCAGGTTTGGTGGCAGGCACCTGTAATCCCAGCTACTTGGGAGGCTGAGGCATGAGAATGGCTTGAGGTGGAGGTTGGAGTGAGCCAAGATTGCACCACTGTACTCCAGCCTGGGCAACAGAAAAAGATTCTGCCTCAAAAAAGAAAAAGAAAAAGAAAAAGTATAGAAAAATGAGTAAAAAGCATTGAATGAATGTTTTTTTAATTTAGAATATAAAAGCTCACCTGTTTTTCTGTTGCAAATATGAACATTTACATATGCAACTGGTTAAGAGCGAGGAAAGTACAGGGGGAACAGCAAACGCTGACTCAATCAGATGCTGGAAGTGTGGTTTTTTTTGTTTTTTGGATTGGAATTTCTGTTGTAATTTTCATGTCCTTTTTACAATAAACTTACATTTTAAAAAGTCCGCACTTGGCAGAGAGCAAGAAAGCAATGGTTGGTGAAATTTTTCACGTGGCAAAATGACTATGTCCAGCGTAATGCAGAAGCCCCTCACAGTGTCTCACACACAGTAGGCACTACACACCCCTTTGCTAAAGTGACAAACCAGACTCACAAAGCCTTTATTCCGTCACATGATTCATCAACTTGAGCAAGAATTTTCAAGCACACACACTTTCAATTAAAAGCTCCATAAGCCAATTTTGCATTTGAATCACCACATATACATTCACCTCATGCTCCACTGAAATCTGGTTGCTGGGACTATTAACAAAATGAGAAAAGACAGCAATTACAGAAAATGAATGACATTATGGCCTAAGCGTTTCCACATCAGAAATGAAGTCATTTGGCTCAGGTGGCTGCACGTGCCCTTGTAATGAAACTTAGGAGAGTGAGGAAGTGAAATGTCAGTGTTAGCCTCTGGGTACTTTTTCTTTTTTTCTCTCTTGCCATTGTTGTTATATTTTTTAAAATTAGAAAGCAGGAAATAACTGTAGAGGACATGTTCTGTGCTTTTTTCTTGGTCTCTGATAGAAGATGAATAGGACTGTGGGAGCAGAAGGCGGGTACGGCACTGGCAGCAGCTGAATCCCGGTCCTGGCTGCAGGGTGGACGTCTCCTCCATGTGTCCAGTGTAAGGCTCTTTGTGCTGCCCTGCCCCCAAGTTATCTGCCCATTTGCAATGTTAAAATCTTCCAAATGTGACCTTGAAAAGAGCACTGATAGCTGAGGGGACTCAGCATGAGAGATGCCCTCATCAGCACTCATGTTCTGAAATGCTTTGGATAAACTGATAAATTCTCTTTGAAGGAGAATTGATAATATTCAGTGGCTGTTTTCTCTGAATATAGTTCAACAATGCCTGGGAGTCTCTGAGAGTGGCCCAGAGCACCTGTGGGGGCATCTTAGAGCCTTCAATTTATTGTTTTAAATTTAAAACATACTTTAAACATTATTCACATTTTGTTATATATATTCGAAACTAATAAGGTGGTGTATCAACTCCTGCTTATGGAACTGACTGAATTCTTTATTGGGTCTCCCTAAAGACACAGTTTTTAAAACCTTTTTGGTGAGTAATTATATATTTTGTAGTGGTAAGTGGTTTACAGAGATGATGGCCCTCACCAGACTGTGTTGAAAGAACTGAGAAACTGTGTAGAACACAGATATAAAGGGATTATATTTAAAGATACTCATACGGGTGCACAGAAAACATGCACATAGGGTTAGGGGGACATTAGAAACAAACATGCCATTCACATTTTTTTTTTCTTAAATACATGCAATGTTTGAGGACTGGGAACAGCAAACACTTATCCTTATTTTGAAAAAAAAAAAAAAAGAAAAAAATCTAATCCCATCACTTTGGGAGGCCAAGGTGGGTGGATCATCTGAGGTCAGGAGTTTGAGACCAGCCTGACCAACATGGTGAAACCCCGTCTCTACTAAAAATACAAAATTAGCCAGGCATGATGGCACGCACCTGTAATCCCAGCTACTTGGGAGGCTGAGGCAGGAAAAGTGGTTGAACCTGGGAGATGGAGGTTACGGTGAGCCAAGATCACACCATTGCACTCTAGCCTGGGCAACAAGAGCGAAAAAGAGAAAAAAGAAAACGAAAAATACCACAGACACATCCTGCTGTATACTCTGGGAATCAGCTTTCAATATTTCCTTACACTATGATTTCTGGGCCTTTGTCTAGCTTTACTTCTATTTTAGTTTAATTCCTTTATTCTATTTTAGTTTAGCTAGAAGGATTAAAATAGCCTCCATGTATCAATCAAAGTACACAGTCATCAGCCCAGGTGTTTTCATTTATTTCTAAACATGGAGCTTCCACAGTTTCATTAGAGATACATGTTTGAATGAGAGTCCCTATGAGCTGCAAAGGGATCACGAGACAGCTCGGGAATTGGACAGAGCAGAAAACCTGGGGTTAGACAAGTCAGGGTTGAATCTTGGCTCTTCCACTTTCTAGCTGGTGATGCTGGGTGCACTACTTCAGCTCTCCGAGCCTCAGTTTCCTCATCTGTAAAACGGGAATACACCTACCTCTAAGAGTTGTTGGGAAGTACCATGAGGCAGCTGGTGCAGTTCCTGAGTGTTCTTCTCATCAGGCATGTATTACTAACCTAGTGTGTCAGACACTCTGCTAGGGGCTGAAAATGGAGTGCTGGAGAAGCCACAGCCCCCCCATCTACCAGAACACAGGCACATACCAGGGCGCGTAAGTGGGAGCGGCATTTGCGGCTCGAGTGCATTACCGCTCCTGGGCACCTGCAGAACACGCGTGGGTTTGGGAAGGAAGCACTGGGTCACCTGCCAGGATTTGCTCACTGCTGCGCTCTGCACTGCCAGCCTCCTGGCAAGCTTATTTCCCCATGAGCCAGATGAAAGCCAGCAGGCAGAGGAGCAGCGGCTGGTGCGTGGTGACCCGAAGTCCCGCGCCCCTCTCCAACCAAAACTCACAGCGCTTGAGAGAACAGAGCTCGTGGACCAGCCGCCAGAGCACCCGCTGGTGGAGCTTGTTGTCTGGCTTCTGGAACTCCGCCTGGTTCGCTGCCTGGGTGGCGTTGATGCAGCCGGTGACAAACACCTCCTTGGTCATATTGGCCTCTGAGCAGCCATCGTAGTGGATGCCATCGGGTAACTGCCAGTAGTTGGCCTCGTAGTACCTGTTGCCCTCGGCTCCGAAGTCGATGTCGAGTTTGCGGCCTTGCTTGATGAAGGTTCCCGGGCGGTTCTGGGCCACCTGGGCCTCGGTGATCTGGGCAGCGCCGGGCAGGGCCTTCCGGTTCCACTTGATTCTGTGCTTGGTGCCCCTCGCCTGGACCGCGGAGAGGTGGCTGAAGAGCAGCATGCAGACAGTGGCCAGCCACCACGCGCTCAGGTGCTTCCTCATCGCTGCAGGACCTGTGAGAGAAACAGCTGTGGTCAGCTCCCCACCAGCGCCCCCCCCCCACACCCCGGGCTCCCCTGCCCGTCTCCTGTGTGCAGGAGATTTTAAGGAAGGAATTGCATCCTTGTGCTATTTATGTGGTCTCAAAAGCATAATCGTTTCCCCATGTTTGGGCTGTGCAGGGTTAACTCGAGCTTTTTTGCTATTGCTAAGATTACATCCACTCAGGACCCTGGTCCGGTTTTCCTAGACAGATAAGAACTGCAAAGGTCAATCATAGAGGCTTTGAATATGCATGGGAAAATAAAGGAGTGGTGATTTAATACATGTAGGTTTTCTTTGATACTCCCAAGTCTTTTGAATCAAGAAATCCCTGGGAGGAAAATACTATAGAAGAGTTGGAATCAAATGCTTGTGTGGACTCTCTCTCTCTCTAAATATATATATGTATATTTAATATATATACATGTGTGTATACACACATGTACACACACACACACACACACACACATATATATATATATATTAGAGACAGGGTCTCACTCTGTTGCCCAGGCTGGAGTGCAGTGGCATGATCATAGCTCACTGCAGCCCTGAACTCGTGGCCTCAAGCAATCCTCCTGCCTCAGCCTCCAGAGTAGCTGGGACTACAGGTGCTCATTACTACACCAAGCTGATTTTTAAATCTATTTTGTAGAAATGGGGTCTCACTATGTTGCCCAGGCTCAAGTGATCCTCCCACCTCAGCCTCCCAAACGCTGGGATTACAGGTGTGAGCCACTGTGCCTGACTTTAGATTGTATTTGTAACCTCCCTTCTATTCTTTATTGCTCTGAGCTGGCACTCTTTGGCTGCATTCTGCCATCCATTCTGAGGAATTCACTGATTGCTGATCCTAAAGGGCTTTGTGGTCATGAGAGAGAGAGGATGAGGAGGGCGGGGGAGAGAGAAGGATGGAAACATAGTGAAGGGACCCCTGCCCCCCTTATATCCAGGGATCAAGTGTGCTACAGGCATGCTTTCCAACCTCAGCCCTGGGGGACAGTGTGACCCTCTGCTTTTCCTACTGGCTTGTTACTGCACACTTTATGCCCTTCTCTGAGATTGCCTAACTGAATTCTCACATGGGTAGGTACCTTATTATCCCCATGTTATAAATGTTGTCCTGGCATTCAGAGAAGTTAAGTAATTTGCCCAAGGCTGCCCAGGGGGAGGGTGCAGGCTGTCTAATGCTGCACTCCATGTGTCCACTAGCTGTATCCCACTGCCCAGCTGGGCTTCGGGAGAAGACAGTGCTCACACACTGTGCTTTTCACTCACTAGGCATGATGCCCCCTAGGCTGGGCAAATGGCAAAGGGCAGGCCCCTTGAGGAAATTTGGAGAAAACGAGATGAAGGGGAGGACAAGAGGGCCTGGGGGCACACCAGGGGGGTCCTGGATGGCGGTGGCCCTGGGCTGTACAAAAGGCTGCTGCTGTTGTCATGGAAAAGCCCCTCACCAACCCCCTTCAAGGTTGCCGGTCACAACCGGGTCCTGAAACTACAATAGCTGTTGGGGAAATCCACTTCCCAAGGCCAGCTGTCAGGGCATTCTGGCACCTGGGCCTTTGTCTGTGTGGATCAGGGAAACGGACAGAGTTCCCATAGCGGAGCCTGCCCTAAGCTGTCTCCTGGGCAGATACTTACTGTGAGTCCGAGGGGCCGCAGGGCTGGAGGAGGCTGAGAGAGAGCTTGTTTAGCCCCTCACACACCCTCCTCTGCCCCCTGCAGCACTCCTAAAAGTGGCTAATGTGCCTCTGTTAAAATGTTCAACTCGGATGCTATATTAGTCCTTATATTAAAAAAAAAAAAAAAAAAAAGGCAAAACACAGATGAAGTCATCTCTAGAAACATATCCAGTCGTCTCTAGAGGCCTGCAAAGGGGCCTCACAGACCCTTCCTTGCGGGTGGACATTGCCTTGTCTCTGTCCCAGGGTGGGCATGAGCACCTGGGCCCCCTCACCACATTCTCTGCCCCCCACCCCCGAGCACAGTGAACTCAGACTGGCTTTTTCCAAAGAGGTCCAAGCATGAAGCAAACATTCATTAGTCTCCTAACTAGCGGACCATACTCCATGTCATTCCATATTTAAGGAGAAACATTAAATAAGAATAATGATATAACAGATCATTACAGGTGAGTCAAATTAAAAAAAAAAAAAAGCACAGTGTTCTTGAGAAAGAAATTAGTTATCATAGGCAGAGGCTTAAAGGCAAAACAAAATCCCGACCAACAAACCCTAATGTAACATTTTATTAAAGCACCAACATATAGAAAGGCAAGCCCAGGAATGACTGAGTATCCTCGAAAGTTTTCCCTGAACTTGAGACTCATCAAATGGGAGTAAAGAATTGTTGCATGATTTTCAGTCTAGGGTACAGCCCTGATAAGAAACTAGCAGGCCTGACTACAGAAGTGCCCCCCCACCCCCACGTACCTTGGCTGTCTCTGGAGTGTGCCTCTGGAGCCTCAAGCTGCACAGACCCGCAACACACCCTCTTGGCAGCCAGGCCCGCCCAGCTATATAGGAGCTGCTGGGGGAGGTGGCATTCCTGCAGGTCTCCAAATACGGCAGCCCTTCCCTCCCGGGCAGGACCAATCAGGGCTTCCTGGGCCCCTCCTTCATCCTGGGAAGGATGGACCTTCTCATCACGCTTTACTAAGGAAACCTCGTGAAGACCTTGATGAAGTTCAGCAAGACCTGAGAGGTGCCTTTTAGAACTGGAATTAGGCGTGTTAGAAGGAAAACGCTTTTCCCATCAATATCTACAGCAGATTTGGCTTCGACAAGCCTCGCTGAACATGCATAGCGTCCTGCACCTAAAGACCAGCCTCGGACAGCAACAGAGTCTTTACTGACAGCTTCTTCCGGGCGGTTCAGCTCAGAAAGAGGGCGAGCGTTCACCTGGACCACCAAGTCCTGAGGGTGGGACCAACAGGGCGTAGGGGAGGGGTCACACTTTCATTGGGCAGTGGGAAAACAGGACTGGTATGGGGTGGAAGACACCTGAGAAGACTTCCTGGCATGCTGGGCTGGGACTGCTTGAAGGACTGAATTAGCCCAAAGGCCAATGAGTTAAAGATCTGCGGGAAACCCGGGAGCAGAGACACAGTGACACCCAACCAGTCCCCTGCACAGCTGGTGCGGGCTGAGGGCGGGTTCTGCAGAGTGCCTTCTCCTCCACGTGGTGTCGGAGCACTGCGTGGACCGGGCTGGAGGTGCATTCCCGGGCTTTCCATAGCAAGAGACTCACCGGTTTTGGGTGGCCATTTTGGGCCTTATACAGAAGGGACTTGCCCAAGTGTCCCTGTTACAGTTAGCACTGCAAGGCAAAGTCACAAGTGAATTATGGAGGCAAGTATGGGGCAAGGTTTTCTTGTAAACAGAATCCGATTTTTATGCTGAATGTGACCCGGTCCAGAGTTCACAGTGGATTTGCGTCAGAGCACTTTTGCAAACCAAATTAAACGGTTGCTCCTGTGCGGACCAGCAGATGGCGCCAGAGAGCTGACAAAGACTGCAGCCGGTGGGTGGGAAACCCTGGCTTCTAGGCTCTCCAGTTGGGCCTTTTTCCTCTGCCTTTACCTTTAACATTTGTTTCGTTCCCCCAACTTTTTTTTTTTTTAAAAGGACTTTTCTACTTCATTTCTAGAATCACAGACTTTTTGTGCTTCTGAATGCACACAACACACAAACACAGTAGTGTAATCTTAGTTCAGACTGTTTGCAAAATGGAGAAGAAAAAATAAAAACTCCTAATTTCAGTACCCAGAGACAAATGTCAGGAAGTCCTGTTTGACATATAGATGCTTAGGGTCAGAGTGTTAGAACTGGAAAGGACTCAGAATTCTCTGGTCCGGCTCCTTTGCACGGTGAGGTCAAAGGCCCAGATAGGCTCAAGGTCACCCAGCTAGGCCGGCCGTGCAGCCTTGGCGGGCTTGCTGCCCCATTCTGAACTCTGTGTGCTGTCTCCCTCCCTGCCCCCACCAAACACAATAATCTCCAGCCCCCTCCAGCCCTCTTCTTCCTGTCTCTTCCTGAGGAGGACTGTACCCAAAGGATGGTGGGAGGTTGTTTTAGAGCTGACACGGCTGCAGATTCCTCGCCAGTGAACAAAAGGCTGTTTACAAAGGCATAGAGCAGTGTGGAAGACTGAGGTTGCTGGAGAAGCAGGGAGGAGCTCTGGAAGCTGCAAACGAGGCAAGAAAACCATGAGCATATGCGGAGAATGTGGAGCCGAGCCAGTCCGGCCTCCCGTCCCCCTCCCCTGCCTGTAAAGATCAACAAACAGGCAAGGAATTAGTGCGAGAACATTCGTTTCTTCAAAAGAACTGAGAGACCAGGGCCACGTGGATTATACTATGTTATATAAAGTGGATTCAATTGTTTCATCTGGGAAATAGAACTGTGTGTAGATCATCTTTGAGAAACCAGGGAGAATGAGACAGAGACCACAGACCTGGGTATTCCATGATATAAGGGTCTGTGACATATTTCTCTAGAGTGCATAAATAATAGAAAATTGTGCCGATTTCTAAAAAAGCAACTGGGAATGGCTGAATTCTAGAATGCATGAATGGGTCATTTTTGATCAATTTCCAGCTTTGGTTAGACCTTGGACCAGTTTGAGAGCATTTATAAGTGAATACAGTGATTGTTTGGATACAACTTACTAGGCCAAATGAACTATACCCAGAAGGTTACTGGTTGGGAAGATTACCCACCATATCTGTGCCAAGAAAGGAAGAACACAAGATGGGTAAGCTAGGTTCCATTGCTAAAGGAGCTCATGGCCTAATGGTAGAGAAATAGCTGAGATATGATTTGGAAACTAATACTGACTACTTAGCTATGTAGCTAAACAGCTGCTATGGCCTGAATGTTTGTGTCCCCCCAACAACTCATATGTTGAAATCCTCACCCCCAGTGTAATGATACTAGGAGGTGGATTTTTGAGAGGTGATTAGGTCCTAAGGGTAAAGACTTTATGATTGGGATTAGTGCCCTTATACTACACAGAGCTCCCTCGTCTTTTCTGCCATATGGAGACACAGTGAAAGATGGTCATCTATGAATGACAAAGTGGGTCCTCATCAGACACCCAATCTGCTGGTGCCTTGATCTTGGACTTGCCAGCCCCCAGAACTGTGAGAAATAAATGCGTGGTGTTTATAAGCCACCCTGTTTATGATATTTTATTATGGCAACCTGAATGGACTAAGACAATAGACATACTTAATTTTTTCTTTTTATTCAAGTCTGAGATTCACACAGAAGGTACACATTTTCACAATGTCCAGCATTATGTATTTTTACAAATCAAACACCCTTGTAACCTGCACCTATATTAGGAAACTGAGCATGACAGCACCTTCCAAGCTCTTCACGGCCTCTTCACGCCGGTATTCCCTCCCCTGTACTGACCACTCTCCTGAGTCCTATGGCAGAGATTAGTTTTGCCTGGTTTTGTATTTCATATACATAGCATAATATAGAATATAATCTGTGTCTGTCATTTGAGGTTCACCACATTGTGTGTAGTTATAGATCATTCATTCTGTTGTGAGAATATTCCACAACCTACTTATCCATTTCCCTGTTGAGGACATTTGGGCAGTTTCTGGTTTGGGATCTTATGAATAGCATTGTCACAAATATTCTTGCATGTTCTTCTTGGAGCCCATATTTCTGTTGGATATATACTCTTAGGAATAGATTTGCTGGGTTGTAGAACATGCCTGATTTTTAGTTTTCATGGTCTTAGAATTTGGACTATGGCTTTTTGAAAATCTTAAATGTCACCCTCCTTTATGGTGGGCACACTCTTCTCCTCCCAAACCCAGCCAGGATCTCCATGTGATTCCCTTGCCGCTTGGCGCAGAGCCTATTACTGTAGTCATCGGAGAATCCCATTCACACGTTCTGCTGCGCTCACAGAAGTTGAAGAGTGTGTTTCATGCACATGTGTTTTCCTGGCACCCAGCTCAGTGCCTGGAATCTCGATACGTCTAGATTCCTTTTATCCTTTGTGGATCGGTGACCCATACCAGAGGGTAGGCTCAGTGGTCCAAATTGCAGTTGGTTGGAATATACAAAAGCAGGAAGAGGAAATTTCACAGGGATAAGGGAGACAGTTTTACAGTTGTTGCTGCTGTTTTTTCAATCAAGGGCAGCATAGTGAAGACCTGTCACTGTGGCAGTGGAAATTCTGTGGTATAGAGTTGTTTAGAAGCAGAACATGAACCCAGAGGGTGACCACAGCTTGGAGAAGCAAATGCCTTGCTAATCCAAGGGTTATTTCCTCTGCAGTTCTCTGCCCTTCCTGGTCAGAGTGCAGCTAGTGTTTGGAACCTGGCTGTGAGGAATTGACTCGGCAGGGAGTGGGATGAAGTATGGGGAGGATAGGAGGGATGTGAGGAAGGGTGGGCAGTGAGGAGGAGCAGTGGTCCTTCTGGCTCAGCCTGGACCACTGAACAGTTCTTCCTCTCATGCAGGAATCGCCCAGTGTATGTGGAGCAGGATGTTTGCAGGTGAGAAGATGGAAGACAGGGAGCCAACGAAAGCTTAGGGTGGGTACAGGGTGAGGGCTGTGTTTTAAGGGGGCCCGTCTCTCAGGTTGTCCAGAAAGGAGAGGCCCAGGAAAGGGCAGAGAATGCCAGACTCAGCCGCCACTGAGTCCCGCATGTAGCCTCCCCCTCACTTTGCTCCTTGTCTGTGATTTTTTGTTTTTGTTTGTTTTGTCTTGGTTTTGTTTTTGAGATGGATTCTCACTCTGTTGCCCAGGCTGGAGTCAGTGGCACATCTTGGTTCACTGCAACCTCCGCCTTCCAGGTTCAAGTGATTCTCCTGCCTCAGTCTCCTGACTAGGTGGGATTATAGGCGTGTGCCATCATGCCCGGCTAATTTTTGTGTTTTTGGTAGAGATGGGGTTTCACCACATTGGCCAGGCTGGTCTTGAAGTTCTGACCTTGTGATCTGCCCACCTCAGCCTCCCAAATTGCTGGGATTACAGGGGTGAGCCACCGTGCCTGGCCTGTGATGTTTTTAAAAGCATAATTAACCTGGTAAATTGGTCTGCAGTTTGTCATCCCTCTCTAAATACACAGGAAAATGTCCAAATGGAGAAAGGGCTTCCCCAGGATGAGGCTACCTGGACCAGATAAAGGTCTAGTTCTTATTGTGTCAGAGTGGGGAAACCTGGTTTTCCCAGGGTGGTACTCATTCTCGGGGGAGGGGGCAGGGTGCTGCACAGAGAGTGGACGGACATGAGTCAAAGACATGGGTTCTAATCCCCAGCCTGCCACCCGACTTTGTGGGGCTTTGGTCATCACCAGTTACAGGAGAGCTTTGGCCTGCACTCTCATGGAAGGTGACTTCTGCCTCAGACAATAAATGATATGTTTGCTGGGCATCTTTGGGGTGGCATAGGTTTGCACTGAGGATCTGTTTCCTCATCTCTGCAGGGGATATCATGTCCGCTGCTCCCATCGTTATGGCTGCTGCAGACGGAAGCTTATCAATTGCTGCTTGGCACAGTTGAAACTGCAGAATTCAATATAAATCCTTCCCTGAAGTAGTATAAAGGATAGTAAGCTCAGGAGTAAAAGCTGCTTTGAATACACAGGCATGTGCTAACATATTAATTACTGGCCTGCCAGAAATATTAATGAAGCATTGATGGTTGTGAAGGTGACCGAAGAGGTTCATGCCAGAGGCTGTGGTCGCCCTTGGCCAGGAGGAAGATCAAAGCACTGGGGAGAGAGGGATGCATTCAGCAGGGGAAAGTCTTTGCCAAGCCGCAGAGCCAACCTAAGTGGAAAATGCAAGGAGAGGTCACTTCTTGGTGGTGGTGGGTGGTGGATGCAGGTGAGATCTGGCAAGAGGTGGAAATGGGGAGGCAACATATTGAAAGTTTTGTTTTGTTTTTTTTTTTTTTTGAGATGGAATCTCGCTTTGTCACCAGGCTGGAGAGCGGTGACTCAATCTCGGCTCACTGCAACCTCCACCTCCTGGGTTCAAGCACTTCTCTTGCCTCAGCCTCCCATGTAGCTGAAACTACAGGCACACACCACCACGCCCAGCTAATTTTTTTTTTGTATTTTTGTAGAGACGCCAGGATGGTCTCTATCTCCTGACCTGGTGATCTGCCCACCTCGGCCTCCCAAAGTGCTGGGATTACAGGTGTAAGCCACTGCGCCCAGCCTTGAATGCTTTTATTTAATAATAAATAATATAAAATAATGCCCGTGCTATAAGTACAAAATTCCATAGACTTTCACAAACTCAATACACTTAGATAACCAGCGGAATATTCCCACCCTCCTCAACGGTAACCACTGTCTTGACTCCTAGCTTCCAGGCTGGTGTTTCACCTTTCTTTTATACAAATGGAATCACGCAATATGCACTGTTTTGTAGCTGGTTTCTTTTGTGCAATATTATACTCATGAGATTTATTAATATTGTTTCCTAGAGATGGTGTTATTGTTTTTAATTTGCTTTTAATTTTTAATTTTCAGAGACAGGGTCTCACTGTCTTTTCCAGACTGGAGTGCAGTGGTAGCATCATGGCTCACTGCAGCATCACATCCTGAACTCAAGTGATCATCCTGCCTCAGCCTCCCAAGTAGCTATGGCTACAAGCACACACCACCATGGTGGCTGTTTTGGTTTTTAATTTGGCAGAAGTGAGGTCTTGTCATGCTGCCCAGGCTATTTTGAACTTCTAGTCTCAAGGGATTCTCCAGCCTCAGCCTCCCAAAGAGCTGGGATTACAGGTGTGCGCCACCAAACCTGGCTGAAATGTTATTTTTGCATTCTCATTGTATGACATATGGTTATTTAAATAGATCACAACTTCTTGATCTGTTCTTCTCTTCATGGACACTTGGGTTATTCTTTGTTTGGGGCTATTGTGAACACAGTTGCTAGGAAAATTCTTATGTATGTCTCCTGATGACCATAAGCTCTCACTTCTTTTGGGGAAATAGGAGTCAAAAGCTGAGTCATAGGATAGGGGAGTGTTCAGCTTTAGTAGAGTCTACCAAACATTTTTTCAAAAATTTTCAACTAATGTAGATTCAACCATGCAAGAGGGCTCTAGTATCACAATGACCTGCTTCATGCCAGCTCTCCTGCATACATTTTTAAAATTCTCTCGCAACCCTGTAAGAAAGGTGCTTAATGGAGAATTTTTGTTGTATTGTTCAAACAAACAATCACAACGGTTTGGTAAGTTATCGTAGAGCTAAGAACAAACTCTAAATATTACGGGAGAGTACACTTAACTCTGTCCTACCAGTTGCAGGGGTTCTTACCTGGAAGGGGGCTGTCCATGCATAGAAACTGGAAAACACATGAACTTGGATGGGAAAAACCAGTTGCATCTTTACTTTCACTCACCTCTACGTGAAATAGAGCTTTTCCTCCATGAGGAATGTCGGTAGCAACCCACAGTAGCATTGGCCATACCTGTGACTATATAACACCACTAACAATCACAGATGCTTTCGTGTCATATTACAGGTAGGGTGACCAACTGTCCCAGTTCACCAGGGACTGAGGGATTCTTTGGGGCACAGAGTTTTCAAGTGCCAGTTTGCCAGGGATGGAGGGAGTTTCCAGAACACAGGATTTTCAGTGTTAAACTGGGAAAGTATGGTACAAGCCAGGACAAGCTGGTCAACCTACTTCCAAGTGTAACAGATCTCAAAATATCCTGTACACATATCACTGTTAAATTATATTTTTATTAGGCTCACCAGTAGATCTTATTTAGTGAGTTTTTAGATATTTAAATGTAATGAGTATTAACATATTTTGATAACTACATTTTAGTTTAATCAGTTTCTTTTATAACACATGTATCTCATTTTATGCATTTAAAACATTATACTGAGCAGGATTCATAGGCTTCATCAGACTGACATTTCAGATTTCAGTTGGGTCTTTTTTTTTTTTTTTTGAGATGGAGTCTTTCTCTGTCACCCAGGCTGGAGTGCAGTGGCACAATCTAGGCTTACTGCAACCTCTGCCTCCTGGGTTCAACAATTCTCCTGTCTCAACCTCCCGAGTAGCAGGGATTACAGGCATGTGCCACCACACCTGGCTAATGCCTGTATTTTTAGCTGAGATAGGGTTTCACCATGTTGGCCAGGCTGTTCTTGAATTCCCAGCCTCAGGTGATCCACCAGCCTCTGCCTCCCAAAGTGCTGGGATTACAGACATGAGCCACCACGCCTGGCTTCCGTTGGGTCTTGATGTATTCATAGGAGTTTGCCAGCTGGAGATAGGGAGCAGGAAAGACATTCTAGGTAGAGAGAACAACATAAGCAAAGCAATCTCAGCACCCTAAGGGTGGCTCAAGGGACTCTAAGGTATGGATTTGTAATGAGTCTGAATGATGAGGCTAGTTCTTGGAGAGAAGTGCACCACCATGTACCCAGGCATTGCCGACAGGATGCAGAAGGAGATCACTGCCTGGCACCCAGCACCATGAAGATCAAGGTCATCGTTCCCCCAGAGCACAGGTACTCGCTGTGGGTGGACAGCTCTGTCCTGGCCTCACTGTCCACCTTCCAGCAGATGTGGATTAGCAAGCAGGAATACAAGTCAGGCCCCTCCATTGTCCACTGCAAATGCTTCTAAATGGACTGTGAGCAGATGCACATGGGTTAATTCAGAAGTATAAATTTGCCCCTGGCAAAGGCATACACCTCATGCTAGCCTCTCAAAACTGAAATAAGCCTTCAAAAATAAATTATCCTTGAAGCTTGTATCTGATATCAGCACTGGACTGTAGAACTTGTTGATTTTGACCTTGTATTGAAGCTAACTGTTCCCCTTGGTATTTGTTTAGTACTCTGTACGTATCTCTGATTTCGACCCCTAGTACATGTAGCTTGGTCACTTTGTGGCTGAGGTGAGAACGTGCTTGTGGCAGTCAAGTCTGTGGCTTGGTGAGTCTGCATTGGCCAGCAGTCTCCAATCTGTGCTGGGTATTCATGTATCAGGGCTGAGTGTTCTGGGAGTTCTCTAGAGGCTGGGAAGGGCTCCTGAACCAGTTGTTTCTGTCCTACTGGTCTGTTAGGGTGGGAAAGTCCATGCCATAAGACCCAGTTTCCTTTTTTAGCTAATGTTTTCCTGCCAGAACACCATGGGCTGTTACTTGCCTTGAGTTGGAAGTGTGGTTTGCATTTACACCTGTAAATGTATTCATCCTTTAAATTTCTGTAAGGTTTTTTTTTTTTTTTTTGGTACACAGATCTTGATTCTTTAAAGAGATGACAACAAATTTTGGGTTTCTACTGTTATGTGAGAACATTAGGCCCGAGGAACAAGTAATTGTGTAAGAAAAAATAAAAGTGCTGCCATAAAAAAAAATAGCATTATCAGCCGGGCGGGGTGGCTCACACCTGTAATTCCAGCACTTTGGGAGGCCGAGGTGGCTGGATCACCTGAGGTCAGGAGTTCAAGAGCAGCCTAACCAACATGGTGAAAACTTATCTCTGCTAAAAATACAAAAATTAGCCAGGAGTGGTGGTGCACGCCTGTAATTCCAGTTACTCAAGAGGCTTAAACAGGAGAATCACTTGAACTTGGGAGGTGGAGGTTGCAGTGAGCCGAGATCGTGCCACTGCATTCCAGCCTGGGCAACTGAGAGAGACTCTGTCTCAAAATAAATAAATAAATACACAAATAAAAATAAAAATAAATAGCATCATTGGGTAATTCCTGTAACATGAGATTCGCCATTTCAAGGTGTACACTCGGGGATATTTGGTAGAGTCAGAAAGTTATCCAACGATTGCTACAATTTAATTCCAACACATTTTATCACACCAGACAGAAACCCTGGACTCATTAATAGTCAATTCCCATCCTTAACCTCCCTCCAACCCCTGGCAGCCACTAATCCGTAGTTTGCTTCTACAGATTTGCCCTTTCTGGACCTTTTCTATAAATGAAACCGTATCAAATGTGGTCTTCTGTGACTGGCTTCTTTCAGTGAGCATTGTGTTCTCAAGGTTCATCCATGTAACGGTCCTTTATTCGTTTTTATTACCGAATAATATTGTCTGGTCTGTGTGGTTTTATAATGAAGGTTGCCCCTCACCTTGGAGGTCACAAATGCTCTGCCATTTTATATTGCGATTTTACTTTTATGAACTGGGAAAAGCCTAATTAAACAATGTTTTTGTTGTCTAATTACTTACTCTTCAGGGTGATTATGTCAGGGGCAAGATGGTCGTTTTTTTTGTTGGCATTTTCTATAACTTGGCTGGACAGAGCCAAACAGCCCATCCTGGTTTATTTGTTGGATTCGTCGCCACCTCCTGGCAGCCTGCAGGAATGTGGCAGCTCAAATGTGGCTGGTTGAAATCCAATGTGGGCCGGGTGTGGTGGTTTATGCCTGTAATCCCAGCACTTTGGGAGGCCAAGGTGGGAGGACTGCTTGAGCCCAGGAGTTTGAGACCTGGGAAACATGGTGAGACCCCATCTCTACAAAAAATAAAATAAAAAAAAAAAAGCCTGGCATGGTGACACGTGCTGTGGTCCCAGCTACTTGGAAGACTAAGGCGGTAGGTTCGCTTGAGCTGGAGTGAGCACTGATTGTGCCCCTGCACTCCGGCCAGAGTGACAGAGTGAGACCCAGTCTCAAAAAAAAAAAAAAAAAGAAAGAAAAAGAAGAAAGAAATCAAATGTGTAGCAGAACCACAATGGACCTCTTCCATGGGAGCAGAGAAAAATCTTACTCTTAAAATTCTCAAGCTAGGAATGGTCTTTGACAGACTTTATGTGGGAAGTCTGGGCTTGATTGCACATGGAATGATTCGTTCATTCTTTTTTTTTTTTTTTTTTGTTCATCAAAGGTCTAGATCTGTTTCTTCAAGAAACAGCCATGCTGGACGACCCTAACTGGAGACTGGAAACCCTCTTCAGGATGAGTTTGGTCCACAATAAATGCCTTGCTATCTGTGTGACAGAAATAGCAATCCCAGCACCTGTCAGTCCTCCCCTGAAAGGCAGTGTAGAGAAAGGGGTCTTTATGTTGGCTGGTAAGAAAAGGCCTCCTCCGGAGAGAGATCCAAGATGGCCGATCACTAGCAGCTCAGGATTGCAGCTCCCAGTAAAAGCGCAAAGAGCCAGTGGACGCCACACTTACCAATAAATTTTCGCTGCCCACGGACCAGGACATTCCCAGTGGAGGAGCCCCA